>ML685789.1:3395986-3419039 GCA_007922175.1 Pelusios castaneus | reverse complement strand
TTCTTTCTCTTCCTCTTCCTTTCCTTCCTTTCCTTTTTTTCCCCTCTTCTTTGTCTTCCTCTTCCCTGCCTTCCTTTCTCTTCCTCTTCCTTTCCTTCCTTTCTCTTCTTTCTTCCTTTCCTTTTTTTCTTTTTCTCTTTTGTCTTCCTCTTCCCTGCCTTCCTTTCTCTTCTTTCTTCCTTTCCTTTTTTTCTTTTTCTCTTCTTTGTCTTCCTCTTCCCTGCCTTCCTTTCTCTTCTTTCTTCCTTTCCTTTTTTTCTTTCTCTTCTTTGTCTTCCTTCCTTCCTGCTCTTTCTGTCTTTGCTTCCTTCCTTTCTTTCTTTTTTTCTTTGTCTCCTCCTTCCTTCTCTTTTTTCTTTCTCTCCCTTTTTTTAAAACTTTTTAAAAATTAATTTTAAATAAAAACCTTTCTTAAAATTAGATTTCAATTCCAAATTCATTCCAATTAAATTAATTAAACACAATTAATTAATTAATTCTATTTACAGTCACTTTATCTTCAATTAATGCCTATAATTTCTGTCTTGTGAGTTTTCCCCAAAAATTTATTCTGAAAAAGTTTTTCACACGGCTTGAAAATTTTGCACACAAGCCACCAAACCTAGAGGGAACATTGGCTACTAGTTGCGTACACAACAGCAGGCCAGCAGGCTAACATCGGTCAGTCCCACACTCTGGGCCTGGCCGGAGCCCACAGCACCAACAAAAAGTGTGTGGATGCATTACTGCCTGCCACCCAGTACCCAGAAACACAGGCCAGCAGCAGACGTGATAGCTACGCATTCACGTTTTTTTCTAATTATAATACGGCCCCCCAACAGTCTGAGGGACCGTGAACTGGCCCCCTATTTAAAAAGTGTGAGGACCCCTGCTGTAAGACCTCACAGGTTGTCTTTCAGTATATTAGCGGCCTGCATAGTTAATAAAACTTAACAGCTTTTACCTTGTATTTTTATTTCTTTGATATATTCAAAAATTTACTGTTTACTGCACTATTTTCAGTGTTATTTCTTTATGACACGACGGACATCAATAGGAGTTCCGGTACCTTTTTTTTTAGAAAAAAAGCACTGCCTATAAGTATATGAACAACAACATAAATCAGTACATTGCCATCCTTCTATAGAGGTAAGAATCAGCCACTCCATTAGGGGCTCATTCACCTGCACATCCACCAATGTTATATATGCCATCATGTGCCAACAATGCCACTCTGCCTTATACATTGGTCAAATTAGACTGTCTCTATGCAAAAGAATAAATGGACACAAATCAGACATCAAGAATGATAACATTCAAAAACCAGTAGGGGAACATTTTAATCTCCCTGGACATTCTTTAACAGACATGAAAGTTACAGTACTTCAACAAAATAATTTCAAAACCAGACTTGAACATGAACCTGCAGAGCTGAAATTCATATGTAAATTTGACACCATCACCTTGAGTCTGAACAGAGACTTTGAATGGGTAACTCATTATATCAGCTAATTTGCCCTCTTTTAACATTAATACTTTCTCTTCTATTATTCTTTAAAGGCCACATAGACATTGTTTGAATCAAAACAACTTGGTTGATTTGCAAAAACAGACTAAAAAACTACCTTCTGACTCAGCCTTGTCTGCATGTAACATATTGCAGTTTCCATTTAATGCTTACAAATGTGTATATTTGTGTAGACCCATTTTTTTAAATGTTTGCATTAAAAGACTGAAAACCAAACAGGTTAATATTCTGAAATAACAAGATGACACTTTGTCTTTACATGATGCCCTTCATGCACCTTGTACTTTAACTAGAAACACATGGGACAGAATTTGAGTTAGTGTAAATCAGCATAGCTCTGTTGACTTTAGTAGCAAATATTGTGGGTTGTTGGTGACGTTTTTTCCACTAAACATCAAAGGATGTGGACAGCAGATAATGCTTAAGTAAGGTGTCTGTGCTAGACTTATTCTATAAGACAAACTTGTCTGAAGCAGTCTCTTCAAATTTGCTAGCTGAAAATTAAGGTAAAATAACACATTTTAATTCATATTATAATTTTAATGAGTTTAATAGGAACATTAAAATTAGTAGAGCACTAATTTTAGTCTAGTCTGCTATTTATTTCTGATAAAAATAAATAGAAACGATCAAATGCACAGTTATGTTTGTCTTACAGCAGAAGACATAATTCTGGGATTTATTGATAATATAAAAATATTACAATCAAAATCAAATTATTAACACTTTAGTATAAAAGGGAAAATATGTAATTATAATTTAATGGTATGGAAAATACATGGGACATTTGTTAATTGTTGTACTAAGTAATACCATTCTTCTGTTGAATATTCATGCCTCCAGTTGACACCCAAAAATTGTGCCCTTGTAACTTGGGTAATGATCTAGATAGAAAATAGAAATAAATTCTACTTAATAACAGAAATTAACAATATTTAATGTGTGATGATATTGACTATGATAGGAATCTACCATAAAGAGCATGAGCCAAATTCAGCAGAATCTGTTATACTGATGTAATGCTGGTGTTGATTCTGAACAGAATTTCAACTGGTTACTGTATTGCAGAAAATGTTATATAATTATTGCAATTCGATTAATATGACTGGGCACTTATGTTTCAGTTGTCATCATCAGTTAACCCTTAGTTTCTTTTCTATTTAAAACTGCACCTACACTTTTATCAAGATCTGTGTGTTTCTTCACTTCTGCATGTGGGTACTATAGTTTTAAGAATGCTTGATAGAGATCCTGAAGGTGTCTGTCTCTGTCTGAGGGATCAGAGCAAATGCAGTTATATCTTAGGGCTTGACTGTAGACAATGGATCTGATACAGAACCCCTATATTAATGACTGATAAGTAGCATCATCTCTAGAAATGATAAAGGAACACAGTTAAGTGTTAAAAATCTCTAAAATATAAAATGATAGAGTAATGTTTTAAAATGTTGTAAAGGAAAAATACATGCTTGTAAATCTGAATATTCACTACAGTACCCTGAAGTATAATCCTACATGAAAAATTGGAGATGAAATTGTAAATGACCTAGGTATCAATGCTATCTTATACTAAACTAAATATATTTGTTTTAGAAAGCAAGTATTAAACTTTTTATAAAGATAAATGAAATTGTTGATCTCATATAAGTATTTAAAAAGGAGAAGCAGATACAAAAGGCAAGAAAATACTTATATCCTATAATGTCTCAGTTCTGCTGTATCAGTAGCTGTTCATACTATTTTCGTAAAAGTTCTGACAATTATTATTACTGTTATTATTATCTTAAGCCAGTTCATCTTAATTGACTCTTCTTTCCTAATACAAGCACTATGTCACCACATTTTACTTATTTCTTTTATTCTTGGTCTGTAGAAGGTATGTGTTTTTGCAAGCAAAATGAATAAATGCATTTATTGCATGCAACTGCAAAAGCTCTACATAGATATCTGTATTTATTTAACTTCAGACACCTCAGGGTATAATCCTAGCACTGTGGCCACAGCAACTTGAGGAATGCAGGTCATGAAATAATTATTATATTAATTTTCTTACTCATACCCGATTTTAAAGCCAAAAACAATCAGCTTTTTATATTTATATTAATACTCCTTATAATAATTAATGGAGAAAGCACTTGTAAAGTCTATAATTATATTACTAAAAATTAAAAGCTATGCAAGCAAGAAAATGTTAACCTCATTTTTTTTTAATTGTTATACTGTAGAGATAATATCCTTAAGAATATACAAGCTCTGGCCCTGGCCTCCAGGGAGAGGGAATTTGGCAAAATGTCCTGGCCGGTTTTCATATGTAATGTTATCTAATTATTTTTTAAATCCATACATATGTACAGGCAAACACCTAGACATGCATTTAATTTTGTTTTTAAATTAATACAGTAAAACCTACATCATAGACACACAGCACTAACCCTTATCCTCCCACAGAACATTCAAACATCCATTCAGATTCAAAACAACTTGTATACTACTGTATAGACAAGTTCCAAAGGGGTCGCTGTATTAATCTAGGTCAGCAAAACAAACAAGGAATCCTGTGGAACTTTTAAAAACTAACAAATTTATTTATCGCTTGAGTTTTCATAGAAGAATATCCCACTTTGTCAGACGCTTCAAGGCATCTGACACAGTGGGATTTTCTCCCATGAAAGCTCATGCGATAAATTTGTTAGTCTTAAAAGTGCCACAGGACTCCTTGTTTGTTTTACTGTATAAAGAAGCCACTTTAGGCATGCATACTTCTCACTCAGTTTATTACAAAATTTAGTCATACACACAGGAAATATAAAAACAGATTCTACCTATGACTGCAAACTAATAGATGAAAAAGAGAACTATAGATATCAATTGCTTTAAACATACCAGACTCTTAAGGAAAGCTCACTGAAGAAACCAAATGTAGTCTTTGTTTAAACCTTTCTCAGTAAAAGAGATGTTCATATCATACATTGTCCCCATTTTGTAAATTAAACCTGTAACTCTACTATAATTTAAGTTACTCATAGACAGGAATACACAATATTTTATTGTGTTTTCAAATAAAAGGATGTAATTGTATTAATGATTGAACTTGGATTTAATAAGTAAAATAAAAATAATGTTGGAGTACTATGTAAAATTTCTCTTTGTTGTGTGGCAGTAAATACAAACACAAGATTCTCAATGTATCTTAAATGCTTTAGCAGCATACTACTTTTTGTCTACAGACACTGAGTCAGAGTGGGATTAAGACAAATTTGGGCCTGTAAACAGTGAGTAATGCACATAGGTTTACAGATCATCATCCTCTGCTTGCCTCCTCTCTTTATACACCGGTCTGATACGATTAACATTTCAGAAACACTGGAAAAACAGTTTTTGTGCAAAAGTTAATGCACATATACATTTCTACCTAACAGAGAGGCTTTACCAATTTTGAAAATATATACAGAGGCTATGTAAACATCAATAGTAAAACAGTACCAGTACACTCAGATATAAAATAGGAAATTAGACATGAATATTCACAGAAATAAACAAAATGCCACTTGTAGATGCACATGGTTTTATAACAGTGATTTCACAAAAAAATAATAAATTTACACAAATTAATTTTAAAAAAAGGATTGTATGCACCAAACCCTGTGATTACTCTCTGCAGGTAAAGAGGGCCTTGGTTTGGTTTCCCTCTATAGTTAAGGAGGGTTGCTTGGTTAATAGTTAGGGCTCGCCTTTACTGACAGCAACAAATTCGCCACCATCAGATCGATCTCCTTGATTGACTGAGTGGATCTGTGAAAGTCGATCCAGCAAAACCACCCCAGCAGAGCGTAGTGCTGAGTCGGAGGGAAGGGGTTTCCCTTCGACTCAGCCTACTGAAAACACTGCGGTAAATAGGCTGTAGGCAATCAGAGAGAAATATGCAAGATATTTTAAGTACGTTGTGTACCTCCCTTCGATTGCTACCGAAATCACATTGCTGTATAGACCAGGACTAAGATGCAACTTTCTATAAATATCCATTTTTCCATTTACAGATCTCTTTGCAAATATTTTAAAATATATTTTTCTTTTTACATTTTAGTTTTTTTCACACTTTTAACTGTAGTTCTTTATCATTTCTATGGGGAATGCGCTTAACAGGCTATTATTTTCCCTTCTTAGATTAGGTGGGCCTTTGGTTTGGGGATCAGTGGCAGAAGAAGTTGGCCAGACCCTGAAAGAACAACAGTTTAACATTGTTTCCAAGACACCTGAAATCACTTGTGGTGAGGATGTCATCCTTATCTTATTTCTCTGTAACTCTAATTTTGTCATAAATTAAGGAAAAGATACTATTGTTGCATAATATGAACAAGCATAACTGAGAATCTGGTTTCCAATGTGAATACTTGAAATTTCAAGTTAGAAATGTGCTCTCTGAATATTTGCTGGTTTTCTTGAAATGTGCTGTTGATTTGTTGAATACGTTAACTGAAATATTCAAAAGGAAATGTACATAGGGTTATAAACAGAGCTGGAACTTCTGGTTTTGTGATTTTTCACTCAGTTTTCTGAGCTATTCACTCAGCTCTAGTTTACCTTTAAATGAAGAATACTTAATATCTGATATACAGTAAAGAAACTAGGTTGCTAGGCTCTTTGAAAATTTCAGTAGGCATCTATCTGCCTTTTTAGGTACCTAACTACATTTAAAAATCTAGCCCTAAGTCCCATTTTAAAAAAATAATGAGATTTAAGTAGTGTCTACATTTAAAATGCTACAGCAGCACAGTCACAGTGCTGCAATTGTACCACTATAGGGCTTCAATGCAGATATACACCAGAGGCTCTCTTGTCACTGTAGTTAATCCACCTATCTGAGAAGCAGTAGCTAGACTGATAGACAATTTTTATTAACCTAATTCTGTCCACACTGAATGTAGGCCAGCATAGCTATGTTTCTTGGGGCATTTTTCATACCTCTAAGACGTAGCTATGCAGATTTAAGTTTTCAGTGCAGACCAGCCATTAGGCACCTACGCCACTTTTGCAAATGACATTTAGCCACTTTTGCAAATGTTTACCTATTAATGTGTTACCTATTTTGGAATATAAAAATATAGTGCTATTTTAATCTTCTCTGTTTGTTTTAGAAGAGAAATGAATGCCACAAACGTTAGCATGGACTGCATCTTTAACCACATTAATAGCATAATGAACAATCTCCAGCCAGCGATCTACATCCCAACCTTCATTCTTGGTTTGATTCTCAATTTGCTAGCCCTACGGGTGTTCTGCAGCTTTTGGAAGAAACAGACAGAATCATCTATCTACATGATAAACCTTGTGCTTACAGATCTTCTTCTCCTCCTGTCTCTTCCTTTCAAGGTATACTACTCCATACACAAGGGAGAAGGGTTTTTGTGCCTATTTATGGAATTTCTTTACTTTGCCAATATGTATGGAAGTCTTTTCCTTATTGTCTGCATCAGCTTGGACAGATATATTGCTATAACGCACCCTTTAAAAGCTCGTATTTTCCGATCCCCCAGGAGGGCAAGCATGGTATGCTGCTGCATTTGGGCTACAGTTTGTCTCAGCAGCATCCTCATCTATAGTTTTGAAAGTAGTGATGATGTAAAATGCTTCCACAATATGTCAGATCACAAATGGAGCCCGCCAGTCATCCTTTCTGTTGAAATCTTTGGATTCCTCATCCCATTAGCCGTGATGGTTTATTGTACTATTCAGATCATCCAGGCTCTTCTAAAGCATAAAAGCCAAGTAGAAGAGAGTGCTGCTGAGCATGTTACTGCTGTATGGATCATTGCAGCCAATCTTATAGTGTTTGTGGTCTGTTTCACACCAGTCCATCTGGGGATCTTTCTACAGTTCATGGTAAGGCAGCACATTATTGTCGACTGCACTATGAAACAACGCATAAGCCTCTTCCTTCAGGTGGCAATGTGTTTAGCCAATGTCAACTGCTGCCTGGATGCGATCTGTTACTACTTTGCTGCCAAAGAATTTCGCAAGAAAACTTACTTCAGAAACTTAGTGAAATCATTTACTGTCTCTCAGGCCAGCACTGAATGATTGAACTTCACACTCTAGACTAATGTAGTTTACTAAAATAAAGCTTGTCAAATAGGTTTCTGACAAAACTGAAGTTTATTGCTTTTAAATAAGATTGCCCTGGTACTCGTGTGTGTGTGCACACAGGTACTTGGGGGCAAGGGGAGGAGGACAGAACGTGGGCATGCTTACAAATGTTTGTGGGAGTGATTATGCACACAGAAAAATGTTTGAAGCGAAACAAAAAGAAAATGTAAAAATAATAAGAACAAAAACAAGATGGCTCAAAGGCATAAATGTTATCTCAAACAGTAGGTGGTCTGTTAAAAATCTGAAATAAGCTTGCCAAAGTAGAAGAATCCTTGTAGTCTAAAGGCCATTTGAACTCAATCATTCCTCCTAAATCAAATCTTGCAGAAATTAAAAAAAAATTGTTTATGGGTGGATCAAAAGCAGGACTATTTGGCTGAAGCTGTTCTCCATCTTTGAAGGTAATTATGAGCCCAAATTAGGCATGCATTTTGAGCATGCAGTTGTGCACTTGGCTTTAAAACAAACAAACAAAAATAAAATAAACAAAGAACCTTGGAGTCCTGCCAAAACTTGGTCAGCATGACCACCATAAATTATGTGGCCCTTCCTTCATATAGTGATTATCAGAATATCCAGCAGGAGCAACTGTAGTTTGGGATTTGTGAATGTCTCTATCAGAACTTTTCAAACCATCATGGGATGTTTCTGCAATTTTGACATGAATTGTCTACTGATCAGAGCCACTGCAGAAGGGTTCGGGACAGGTTAGTAAATGACTTTTTACTTATTACCTGAGCAGCAGTACCTGTTATGTTTAAGGATAGGTGCACAGACTCAGCAGGTAAAGGAAGGAAATATTTCGTTGCTCTTACGATTACAGGGTGAATCTTAACTTTCTGAGCCTGCCAACACCAAAGAAAAGACAGCTATACAGTCACACCACTGGCCAAAGTCCCAGGCTGCCTTCTGTCCTTCAAATGCAGATGACAATATGCAGGGTGCAGAAGCGCATAATGAGAGAAGCTTCATGAAGAAATTAAGAGAATTCTGTGTACAAATCTGCGAGGATTGGGATTCTATCTCTAAAAATTAAACTTAATTTAAAAATGAAAGAAATTATGGTCTATCTCAGAAAATTGATTTTGAGAGTAGCATCATGAGATTCTATATTTACCGTGTCTGAATATTTTGCAACTCAGATTTGCTCAGTTTATGAATAAAAATATAGTTTTTCTAATTGCTTGCTCTACAGTTTCAAGGCAAGATCTGAAAATCAGGCCGGGATATTTCTTTGTTATTCATAATCATCACAGTAAGAAAGGTTTTGCTGACCCAAGATACTTTTGTAAAACTTCCTTATCTTCCAATTATGTCCTCACTAACACATGTAGATGAAAGCAGTGTGTGGTCTGGATTTATTTAGAAATTCTGGTGATTGAGCATGAGAAGGGATAGAATCCAGCTCACTCCCTCATAGCAGTGCTGAGTCTGTAAAGCCAGGAGGAGTTTATCCAAATCTTTTCATCACTAACTTAAGCAGATAGAAATCCAATACATTCCGGGAGAGATCTAGTAGTACTATTCAACAAGAAGATGCCATTTTTGCATCACTGCTTTTCAGAAATGAATTGCACTTCTAGAAAAATAAAATCAAAATCAGCCTTGGTATCTAAAATTTCAATTTTTAAATATGTAATTTTTAAAATATTTAAAATATTTAAAAATATTTTAATATTTAAATATGTAAAAATGTAAATTGTTGTTAAATGTTGAAAATCTTATGAAAAAATAAAATGCAGATGTGCCAACCCCAATCCCTGAAATCTACAAGTATTTTAAGAGTATCAGTTTAATGAAACATATTTTATATATTGTTTACAGCTTTGTAAAGTTTTAGGGTTTTGTATATGGAATATAGTTTTTTTCTTTTCTGCTTGAAGCACAGACACATACCATTTCCCACAGTGAGACAGAGATAAACGGAACTGTCTACCCACAATAACTTGAGATCAAGACATAGAGTTAGATTCAAAGTACAGGAACACCTCTTTTGCTTAGCATAGCAGACAGAAAATTCGAAAGAACTACTTTTCATGATGAACAAACTTTGAAGTGTGTTTGACATTAAGAACAAAAACGCCCACATTTGCCTTTCTGAATCAATCCTTTTTACTATTTGAACATTCAGGTTGTTCTGAGCAACATGAGAAGAGCTTTTCATCTACCATCTATTTCTAATACATTCACCACAGATAGTTACGCTAGGATCCTGAAATTCTTGCACACCAGAAACTCACACTGGGGTCCCAGATGTATGAGGATGTTAACAAAGTATTGTTCAGGTAAAACAGAAAAAAAGTGAGGAAACTGTTTAAAATTCCATATTTTCAACTCTGTTTTCCTCTGCAATTTTGAATAATAGTTGATTCAAATAACTAAACTCTTTAAGAATAGTCTGTATTTTATCTGAATTCTTTTGGATGAAATTATTTATGGACCCTCGGGTGATAATGTTGGGAAAAAACAATTTTATCTGCACCTAGTTATGTGATTAATAGATTCATTTATAGATTTTAAGGCAAAAATTGGCCATTTTGAGTATTTAGGAAAACAGGCCAAAGAATCCCACTCTACAATTTCTATATCAAACCCAAACCCAGTTTAAGCGATAGTATATCTTTTAGAAAGATAACCAGTCTTGATTTAAAAACTTCAGGAAATGAAGACTCCATGTCCTTAGGTAAATTGTTCCAATGGTTAATTACCTTCACTGTTAATGTGTCTTATTTTTAGTTTGAATATATCTAGATTTAGCTCCCAACACTGCATTTCATTGTGCCTAGCTTTGCTAAATTAGAAAGCTATCTGCTGTCAGAAATCTCTTCTGCTTATTAAGAATATAATGACCTTATTGTGTCAGATCAATGGTCCATCTAGCCCAGGGTTTTTTTCTGCTAGAACGCATCAGTATGGCATACCAGCACTTATTTTTCCCTGGCCATCCCACTCCTTTCCCCTGCTGATCCTGGGCCGCAGCTGCATTCCTGGGGGGACCCCGCTCCTTTCCCCTGCTGAGCCCGTCCCCCAGGAGCATGCCACTCCTGTCCTCTGCCTGCCTGGCTGCCCAGCTGGGGGCACAATCCCACTTCATTAGATGCATGAAATGGACAAAATTGCATGTTAGCTGTAAATATATAGATTCAGAGAGGGGTGGGTCACAATGTTAATTCAAACAGATCCAAAGGAATAGACTGCTAGCCTATCTCTGCAAAGTAAACTAGCTGTTTTGATTCAAACAGTGCTTTAGAGAGAGGCAAGAGCTGTGAGCAAGAGCAGAGAAGAGTAATTGAGAGGAAACTACCTTTTGTAAGAACCCAGCTATTAAAGATCTCTATTCAACCCACTTTGAAGTTACCTAGTTTGCATATGAATTTGTTGTGCAGTTTCACATTCCAATCTGTGTTTAAAGTTTTTTTTGCTGAAGTACTATAACGAGCATCTTTTTTTTTTAACAGAAAGTCCAGTTAAATTGAAATGCTGCCCTACTGCTTTTTTGAACATTACCATTCTTGATGTCTGATTATTTTTTGCAAGTGGCAGGATTTCAGAGTCTCAGCCCCCAGAGCATTTCTGCCAAAGTTCAGCTGATGGTCTGGCCACTCTCATAGGTGGGGAAGAGAGGAGAGGAACCAAACGGATGCCCCTGCCTCTGGAAAAAAAAAAAGGGGGACAGGATTTTTTAATTTGTTAGTCTTTAGAAGTGCCATGGGACTCTGTTTGTTTTGCTGAACTGGACTAACTGGGCTACCCCTCTGATGCAGGTTTTTGTCACCCTGCTGCAGCCAGCCTGGGAAGGAGAAAAGCAGCTCTTCCCAGCCGAAGAAAGTGGAGAGTGGCTCTGCTGCAGCCCCCTAGACTTGGGAGACGCGCTGGAGATCCCCTGAAGGAGGCCAGCCCGAAAGGCTGGACTGGAGGGGGGGGGTAACTCAGCCCACGCGGCAGAGCACGGACTGGACCGCTTAATGCACTGCCGCTGCGCGTGCAAAGCCGCCCGGAGCAGGCCCCACGTGGGCGGGGGCATGTCACGAATTAAGGGGAAGGGCGAAGAGACCACGACACTGCGGCTTTCGTGTTTGTTTTGAATCACAAACCCCAGGACCAACGGCGCTGAGAGACGTGCCGCAAAACGGCCTCAGCAACTCCCGCGTGGCAGAGCAGCGTGCCGCGTCTGGCCAATGAGTGGGAAGGGAGGAGCGCGAGAGACCGGCCGCCAGCCAATGGGGTGTGGCACCGCGTGCGGACAAGGCGCCGAAGCAGCGGCGGCGGTTAGCGCTGGCTGGCTCCTGCGGACAGTCTGACTCAGGCGGCGGTTGGTGTATCTTGGGAGAAAAGGCGGACGTAAACTCTTCGTTGGCGAGGCACCATGGTGGGGAGCGGGGACTGGGGACGCGGGGAGGGGAGAACCGGGCAGCTGGCTGAAAGGAGCCGTAGCGGTGCGCTGAGGGAAATGGCTCCGGCGTTAGGTAGAGTGAGGCGGCAGAGGTGTCAGGGAGCATTTCGCGGACGTGAAGCGCCTGAAGGGAACGTGGGGTGGAGATTGGGGGAAGGGGGTGGCCTGACCGCTGGCACAGTCACTGGGGCTAGTAGCAGCGCCTGCAGCCCCGAGGAGAGACTCGTGGCCGTTGCTGCCTCGCGCGCGCAGGGGCCTAGGGATCCAGGCTTGCATGCCCTCCTGCAGCGTGTTGGGCGGGAGCAGACCACATGAGGAGGCAGGCCAGTGTGGAGAAAGGCAAAGCGCATGCGTGCGGATATTTACGCGCCAGTAGTATTCGCGCTCTGGCGACAATGTCCCCGCCCCCTCAATGCGCGGCCAATCGCTGCGGAAGTCTGCCGGCCCAGCAGCCAGTGGGGTGGCGCCACGTGTGGGCAAGAGGCGGTTCGCAGGTTGGCGCCTCCTGAAGCGCGGCAGTCTGCTGAGGGCTGGCGGGGCAGTGTGGCTGTGGACTCACGCGGGTCGAGCGATACGTTGAGACTCGACGCTTCACGCCATGGTGGGGGGCTGCGGTCACGAGGATTTGAATCTGGGCCAGTGGTGTGGGAAGGGGGCCGACAATAGTGTAGCGAGGGGCGCCCTTGACCGTGAAAGTTCGAGGAGGAGGGGGGGTGTCGAAGGGGCGGGAGTGAGGTGGCACCGAGGTGAGGTCAACGAGAGTTTGAAGAGACAGGCTCTGATGGGGTTACGAGGAGAATAAGGGGCACAGGCACAGGGGAGCCTTCAGTCCCGCACTGTTTACTCACTTGTAGAGTGCCCTGGTGGAGTTTTGCTGTTGAAGGCGGCTGAGGTAAAGTTGCATGGGTGTGTGGTGCAGGGGGTGAGTTATGAAATGATAGTTGTAGGTTTAAATGGTAACAGCTCTTGGGCAGGTATTGTGAGGCAGTCAGGAGTTAAAGGGTAACATTTCTGGGTAGACTAATAAAAGAAGGTTTGCTGCCATTAAGGGTGGAGAGAATATTGCTGAGCCAGTAATGGTAAATGTACATTAGGCTTGTTTGGATTCAGCAGTGTGAAGTAAAGGCAGAAGATTAGCTATTTTGGTTTGGGATGCTCAAAGGGTCCAGTAGGGGAGCCACAGAATAAAGAGTTGCTTAGCAGATAACCAGAAGGAGATTTAATATTTATAGTATGGACATTTAAGTTAAGGGTAACTTGTTGATTACATTCTGATATTTTTTATGTAATGGCTCTGCAGATAAGAGATTGTAGGTGTTGGGGATCACTTACATAAATATTTCTGCCCTAAATATATAATATTACTAAATGAAAATAACATGCAAATTAAAGAGAGGTGCAGAGGAAGCTAACAGCATCATGTGTCAGTGGCAATAAGTACTACATACTGGAGGGGAGAGATGAGTTAATATAATTGTTCAGCTAATTCTATTCATGAGGCTCAGAACTGGAAGAGGGCGGTAACTTTGCACAGAACTTTATTATTATTTAAGTATTGGAACACTTTACCATGGGTTATTGTGGATTCTCCATCACTGACAATGTTTAAATCAATACTAGATGTTTTTCCAAGAAGTATGTTCTGGGAATTATTTTAGGGAAGTTCTGTGGCCTGTGGTATATCGGACTAGGTGATCACAGTGGTTCCTTTTGACCTAGAGTCTGTGAAATAAATCTCTTCCCTGTTTTATTCTCTTTTACAGCGTGAATGTATCTCTATCCATGTTGGTCAGGCTGGTGTTCAGATTGGCAATGCATGCTGGGAATTGTATTGTCTTGAACATGGAATCCAGCCTGATGGTCAGATGCCCAGTGACAAAACCATTGGAGGTGGAGATGATTCATTCAATACCTTCTTCAGTGAGACAGGGGCTGGTAAACATGTGCCTAGAGCTGTATTTGTGGACCTTGAACCAACTGTGGTAGGTATGTATATGACATCAAGACATCTCTTACTTAGGAATACTTCACTATAGTTTATTTTTACATTTAGTTTTTCAAATGAAATGGGAACAGTCCACCTTTTAGACTGATAATTTTAAATGGACACTGTAAACTTAAAAATAAATTTCTGTTTGCATATTTTTACTATTAAACTAATAAGACTTATATTGGAAAGAAGCAAATAATACTTCCCCCTTCCGTTTGTATGAATAGCAAAGATTTTTAAAAAACACACTAAAATTTAGGAAAATATGAAAATCCACAGGAATATTGTTTGGGGATTCAAGGGGCTCATGTTGTACCTGAAATTATATTCACTGAGTCCCTTAAAGTACTTTCAATTTAGGTAGTAAAAAAGCCAGGCATGTTTAAATGTTCTTTTGCATTTTTTAGGGCTCATATGCTTTAAAATGCCATTGCTGCAATGAGGTTATTAGTTTATTTTATCTCAAACATTGCTGGCAAGATAAACAGTTGTATACACCTTTCATGCATAAAGTCATTAACTGTACTGGTTGCATCTGAAAAACATGTAAATGATATCTTGTTAATCTGAAGGTGATTACTATAGTGGCTAATGGAATAATTAGCAGATTAGATTGCAGCTCGGCTTAGAAACAGTTTGTACCTCTCATGCATCTTTCACTTGAGGATTTTGGGTTACTTTGCAAAAGTGGGGGGTAAGTACTATAATTCCATTTTAGAGAAGGTTCTCCATTTAAGATATAGAAAGGGGAAGTGACTTAAGAATGCTATGATCCATTGCCTTCAGCCTCCTGGGAAGAACACCCTCATCATTGGGGTTTCTTCTCTAGAAGTTGTCTTAATATTTTTTAATACAAAAATATTTTTAAGGATCTTGAAACATACTCTTTGAAAAAGTTTCATGGAGCTTGTTGATTAGAGGAAACATTGATTTTTCTCTTGAATATCACTTCTCTTGAATATCACTACTACTGTTTTTCCTCGGCGCACTTTTAGATCAGGGGGAGTCTTTTTTTTTTTTTTTTTTGGTCAGGGTACAATCTCTAGAGGGGGCAAAATAGTAAGTAAAAAGATTTCAGGGTTTGTTCAAAATTGTCTGGCAGTCTTGATTTGGCCCATAGTCCATCTATTAACTATCCCTGCCTTTAGATAGAAATCACCACTTCTTAGCTCCTCCATAGTGCTCTGCTCATCATCAGTACATTAATAATATATTGTTCTTAAAACTAGACTGAATGGTCGGTTTGGGAGCTGTTTTAAGAATCCCAATTTGCCTTCCTTGGTTATGAAGACTAAGTAGTGACCTGGAGAAGAGGCAGATGCACAAATGGAGAGACAAGCAGGACTAATAAAATTACTAGTATTCAATCCCATTGTGTTATATAAACTCTTCAACAGTTTAAGCACTTAAAAAAGAAAATAATACAAAAATCATCTTTTTTCCCTACCCAAATTCCTATTATTTTCAAGGATGGAAGGAAAAGTATTTCGTTGGTTATATCTAACAGCCTCTGTTATCCTGCATGCTCTCTAATATCTTTACATACTGTTTGAACCACTTAAAAAAAACCCAAACCCTACTCTTAAAAACCTTCAAACAAGTAAAATAAAGGAAACAGATCTGAGATTTTTCTCATTAGAATATGTAGCTGTGCATGAGAAAAAGTACAATGTAGGCATAGCAGATTTTGCGGTTAAGGAAATTGGACTTTGCATCTCCCATTCGTGTTAGCAGCTTTTTTTTTTTTTTTTTTTTTAATTTGGATATCCTGAGTTGCAGGCAAAGTTCAGCTCAATCTCTTAACAGCAATCTAAAGGCATGGGTGGGCCCCAGTGTGGTTCCCAGAGTTCCCTTGTGTCCTAGGGAACAACTGTCACAAACACCTCTTTGGAAGTACATCATGTTGTCTCCTGAGCAGAGTTGACAGATCTTTACACAAACCACACAAGATGTATGTCTGTGTATGTGTATAGAGCAGGAGAGGCTTCTTGTACCTTCACGTCCCCTGTGCACCCACATAAACATTGAGTAAGATGTAATGCTGAGGTAGCACACCAAAATTGTTATTGATAAAGAATGAAAAACCAAATTTACTTCTGAAAACTTTGTATTTTTGTAGA
Organism: Pelusios castaneus; assembly: GCA_007922175.1. NCBI lineage: Eukaryota > Metazoa > Chordata > Testudines > Pelomedusidae > Pelusios > Pelusios castaneus. The sequence goes on along the minus strand of ML685789.1, from coordinate 3,402,882 downwards.
TGAAGTACGTACAGGCACTTACAGACAACTGTTCCATCCTGAGCAACTCATTACTGGTAAAGAGGATGCAGCTAATAATTACGCCAGAGGCCATTATACTATTGGAAAAGAGATTGTTGATCTAGTGCTAGATCGCATTCGCAAGCTGGTAGGAGTTCAAACAGCAAGAAATCAATATTTAAAGTGTCAGATATCTCTCTTGTCTTATGTAATTGTGAAACTGAAGGTTACTTAAACACATATAAAACAGGAAATTGTGGTGTTGGGGTGGGGGGTGAGGGAGAGGTATACCCAATCCTTTCTAGTTATAATCAGTTTATGATCTGTGATTCCTTTCTTTGACTTGTATTTTATTGGCAGAAAATTTTTCATCAATATTATTTAGACTCAAAGAAATGGATATGTTTTTCAACAGAAACCAGTAATCTCCATTAGTGATCATTATACTCAGAAATTTTTGCAGATGGTAGTTGTACTCTACTCCTGGCACCATGAATACTTTGAGAGTATAATTTTGAAATGCACCTAAATGACTTAGGAATCCAGGTCCCAAATGGGATCTAAATAAGTAGTTAGAATACAATTTCAATATATTAAAGTCTTAGAAGACATATAGAAAGGCAGTTCAATTCAAAAGGATAGTGACTGCATGTCAGTGCAATGAAACTGTATTGCTGGCTTATACTACTATTAGAGATTTTAACATTCCTTGCTGAGATCATTTCAGACAGCAGCCTTTCAGGTTCTGTTCCCTAAATGCGACTTGGGTTCCTAAGTCACTTCGTTGCTTTCGAAAATAATACCTTCAAAGTATTCATGATGCTGGGAATAGAGTACAAGTCTCCTTTGAAAATGGGATTGGGGTTCCTAAAGCATGTAGATGTTCTTGAAACTGTTGCCTCTAATCTTTCCTTGTGGTAAATAGCTGCCCAATCCAATATGAACCATATATTAAAGTCCCAGAACCTGAAAAGCTGTTGTCTAAAGAGAATTCAGCTAGGTTTGTTAACATCCCTTAAGCAGCATAAGCCAGCAATACAATTAATATGCAGTGGCTATCCTTTTGAATTGAACTGTCTTCCAATGTATGTCTTGCAATATAATTTCAATATATTAATCCCTTAGAACTACTTAATTTAAAATCTAGTTATTTAAAAGTAGTTCTCTAATTTCAAATGACTGAAATTGTATTGCAGAGCATGGATATGAAGGCATGGTTTCATTCAAAATGAAGGTGTTTGCATGAATGGTTTTAAGTGCTAAAACCAAGATTTTGCTAGGTGTGAATTTTTATGCTGGGTTGGAAACTGACAGTCTAACTGTAGCAGTACTTTTACATGCAACAGTAATAAAATACTTGGGGTCTAATCCTCCTGCCCTTATTTAGAGCAACTGGAATTTTTCTTTTGACTCTTCTGGGAGTATATCTGAGTTCTAAAAATGCAGTTTTGCTTTGAAAAATTATTCAAATTGACATAATGGGGTCCAGGCATTTCAGCATGCACCCATATCAATTTTACTTGGCTTAGATGTTAAGAAAGCCCATTTTTATTTACCCACCAACCCTCTGGCTTCTACCTGGTGATTTAAACTGGGTATTTTGTTGCTTGTACATCAGCACACTATCACAAAAAGAGCAAAAGATAGCCAGTAACTTTTTTCCCAATTATGTCTGTAAAATCCAATTGTTTTTAGTGAAACTGCACAAATGTAATTTAAAGGCAGAATTTGACCTTGCATTTGGAATTGACTTAATTGTGTTAATAAATGCAAGCTAGAATAAAATCCATTTATATTCACATAGCTGTGGATGATAATCTTCTTTCATTTATGCTTTCACTGTTTTTAATCTGAATCATGTCCTTTGACCACAGTGATCTTTCTTTCCTATGCTCTTTTTGTGTGTGTGTGTTTTTGTTTGTTTGTTTGTTTGTTTTTTTCCATCCCCTCCAGGCTGATCTGTGCACAGGGCTTCAGGGTTTCCTCATCTTCCATAGTTTTGGAGGAGGCACTGGCTCTGGATTTGCATCTCTACTCATGGAAAGGCTTTCTGTTGATTATGGCAAAAAGTCCAAATTAGAGTTTGCTATTTACCCAGCACCACAGGTTTCTACTGCTGTAGTAGAACCCTATAACTCCATCCTAACTACGCACACAACATTGGAGCATTCTGACTGCGCCTTCATGGTAGACAATGAAGCCATTTATGACATATGTCGTCGAAATCTTGACATTGAGCGTCCTACTTACACCAACCTAAATCGACTCATTGGGCAAATTGTCTCATCCATCACAGCTTCACTACGTTTTGATGGAGCCCTAAATGTAGATCTGACAGAGTTCCAGACTAATCTTGTCCCATATCCACGAATCCATTTTCCACTGGCAACATACGCACCTGTCATCTCTGCTGAAAAAGCATACCATGAGCAGCTGTCTGTGGCTGAAATAACCAATGCTTGTTTTGAGCCAGCGAACCAGATGGTAAAATGTGACCCTCGCCATGGCAAGTATATGGCCTGCTGTATGTTATACAGAGGTGATGTTGTACCCAAAGATGTTAATGCAGCCATTGCTACTATCAAGACTAAGCGAACCATTCAGTTTGTGGATTGGTGTCCAACTGGATTCAAGGTATTTAGAAACTTGTCATATTGCTTAGTTTAGTAATTGTCAGTGCAATAGTGTCCACATATCAGGTTACCCTTTTTAAATATGCAAGAGTAAGGCCTACAAAAATGGGTAACAGCCTCCATAATTTAAATTGATGATCAGGCATGTGTGCGCGCGTGCACACACAGGTATTATTCAGGGATGTTGCCATCTTTAACTGATGCACAATATGCATTTTCAACGTAAATGCAAATTGTATAACTAAGCTGATTTGAGGGATTCACATATATTAATAAGCAAGTTTTTAAAGGAATATGCAATAGGAGAATAGTGCAAAATGAACAAGCACTCAATTATCGAATGGAAATGCAGGATTTTTACACACTTTTTCTTTGCCCAGGGCTTTAAAACTTTGCCAGTCAGGGAACTGAGAGCTCTTGAGAAATGCAATTTAACCACAAACTCACTACCAGTAACAAGTAACACCACTCACTCTATCTCCCACTTTTACCACCAAATTACATACACTAAATAATGTTTTAGAAACCACTTTATATATTTCCATAAACCACAAACGGGTCTTTTTTGGTTCACACCTCAGGATTAAGATGGCTTCAGCCTCCTGTTAGTGTACTTCTTAGGTAATCTGTGCACTGTGGTCTGGCTATTGCTATAAGACCAAGATTTCCTGACATCCTGCTCCCAACCCCTTCCAAATCCTAGGAATCTAAATCTGTATTTTGGTTCCTGAATATATGTTCTCATTTTCAGAGTGCTGAGCATCCTACAACTCTTATTAAATTAAGAAGAGCATGGTACTCAGTAAGTTCTAGAGGGGTAGCCATGTTAGTCTGTATATAGCAAAAACCACAAAAGTCCTGTGGCACCTTAAAGACAAACAAATTTCTTCAGGCATAAGCTTTTGTGGGCTGCAGTCCACTTTGTCAGATGCATGAAGTAGAAACTACAGTTGAGAGGTAACATACAGTTGCAAGGGTGAGAAACATTACAATGGGATGGGCAAGTGCTAACAGTCAATTCAACAGAGTCTTGTGGCACTTTTAAAGACTAACAGATTTATTAATCGCATGAGCTTTCGTGGGAGAAAATCCCACTTTGTCAGTTAGGGTAGATGAGCTCATTCACAGTAGTTTCCACTTCATGCATCTGATGATGCGGGTTGCAGCCTATGAAAGCTTACTCCTGAAGTAATTCGTTAGTCTTCAAGGTGCCACAGGACTTTCATTGTTTGTCAAAAATACTGAGTACCATTATCAGGAAACTTGCATATTAAGTTACCCGAGTATGAACTTAGCCTAAGAAAAGTTAGGGTTTTTGTGTTTTGTTTTGTTTTAAATCTTACTCTGAGTCTTTAGTTACTTAGTGTAATATTTCAACTTATCAAAGAGATTTTTTTAAACCAATATTTTTAAGAGAAGCAGATCATGAAGTGGTAACACGGTTCCTACCCAAGTCAGCATCAAGTTCTCAAGCTGTGTCTTGGTTTACCAGCTCACTGGTGGTTCACACTCAGCACCTGGTAGATGAATATTTAGCTGTCAAGCTAGCTCAAGTATCCATGCATTGCAGGACAAGGAAGACCAATACAAAAAGAGCCATCAGCCCTTTTCAGGGTTTAATGGTCTTGGCAGTTATCCTGGCTTCAGTAATTTGTTCATAGACTTTTTGACATGGTCTGCCCTGGTCATCTTTTCAAAACCCTACAAATTGAACCTGGCATTAGAAAGGCAAGCTGTGTTCTTTTTGACTTATGCATTATCACTTAATGAAAAAAGTCTGCTCACCAAACAACCCTGAGCTGTCCTTGGCTTAACTTAATTTTCTTCAGTGGTGTTACACAGATGTAATGGAATTTGGCTCTGTAATTGGAATTTAGTTGATTCTATTGCTGACACACAAACTAATAAACTATCATAGCTGTGCTGACATTGCAGGCTGATGAACAAACAAAGTAGTGACATCTTATAATAGAGTACAAAGACTGAGTTCACGGAAGAACCCTTCCAGTTAAATTAATTTACTCATTCAACATTAAACAAGGGTCAAATTCAGCATGACCTGGGTGGGATGTGTATGTACGCACTGAATCAGGGCTGTAAAACAAAATTAAAATATGCTAAAATACACATGCTGGTTTTCAGATGCTGAGATGTTATTTGTGATGGATATAGTGGCCAACTCCACATTTTATCATGAGTCTATGTGTAGTGTTTTTCTTAAACACCAGCTGCTGAAATCGTGATGTTGCACAAGAATTACAGATTTTGTTTAAAAAAAAAAAAAAAAAAAAAGTAGCCCCCATGGTTTCCCAGGCAGACTCAAAAAGCAGGAAGCAGATAAGAGACCAACATCTATTAAATTGTTTTTAACCTTGATAATTTTTTTAAAGACAATTGCACAATTTTCTGGAGCCGGACTTACGATTGGCAGTATTTTGCCAATACTTGAACAGTATTACCAGAGTTTCTCAGTTTGCTAAACAAATTATGAAGAAAATAGAAGAAAATGGATACTTTGAAATACTAATTTGAGGTTGCTGTTTTCTCTCAAAGGTGGGCATTAACTACCAGCCTCCAACTGTAGTGCCAGGAGGTGACTTGGCCAAGGTGCAGCGAGCTGTGTGTATGCTGAGTAATACAACTGCTATTGCAGAAGCCTGGGCTCGTCTTGACCATAAATTTGATTTGATGTATGCTAAGCGTGCCTTTGTACACTGGTATGTTGGAGAAGGAATGGAGGAAGGAGAATTTTCTGAAGCCCGGGAAGATTTGGCTGCACTTGAGAAGGATTATGAAGAAGTAGGTGTAGATTCTGTGGAAGCAGAAGCTGAAGAAGGGGAGGAATATTAAAAGATACATTTTCTGACTTTATTTCAATGGAGATTTTTTCTTAATTCAGTTCACTTGTTCAGTTTTCAAATAAAAGTTTAAATGTTAAAACTGTATTTTTGATTCAGTGGTTATTTACAAAAAAATGACAAGCAGGAATATTTTTAAGCTGAACAGTAATAAGTGTCTTTCTACAATAGACTAACACGGCTACCCCTTTGGAAGTGTACTTCAGAAGTACTTGTCAAGGAAGCAACAAGAGAAGGATGTGGCCTGATGGGAAAATGAGATTGTGTACCAATAAAATAACCCACAAGGTACATCAAAATGGTGGTCCAGCAGATTGGCATGCTTTTTGGTGCTGCTGCAATAAAATGTGCAATTGCAAACCTCAAAAGATGTAACTTAGCAACACTGAGGCCATGTACACACGATCACTTTATTGTGCGATAAGGCTCCTTACCGCACAATAAAGCTTGGAGCGTCCAAACAAGCATTTTCCCTGTTGCGCAGCAACACCATCTTGCCCTGCAACAGTTAAATCACTCAAGTCAAGAGTGGTTAGGCTTACCGTGGAACAGCTGATCTGCGGTAGTGCTTGTGTGGACGGATTTTCCACATTAAACAGCCTCCAGAAATGTCCCAGAGTGCCAATCCAGGCCACTGGGACATTGGAGCTGTCAAATATGTCTATCATTGACTTATTGGAGCTGCCACCCAAAGCCACGGGGCTGAGCTAGGGGGCTGACTCGAACCAGCTGCCCTCACTGGTTCAAGCCAACCCCCTAGTCCAGCTGCAGGGGTTCAGGTGGTGGCAGGGGCTGCATGCTTAAACACCACAGCCCCAGCCGCCACCCAAACCCCTGCAGCTGGACTAGGGGGCTGGCCTGAACCAGCAAGGGCAGCTGGTTCCGACCGATCCCTTAGCTCAGCCCCGGGGCTTTGGAAGGCAGCGGGGGCTGCAGCCAGTCCCCTAGTCCAGTGAACCACTGGGGCAGCCCACTGCCAGCCAAAAGGCTGGCTGTGGGCAGTGCATGGTGGGACAGGTGCCCACCATGCACTGCTTGTATCGCAAAGGAGCGTTCACACGGGTGAATGCTCCTTTGCAATACAAGGAGCATGTATGCACACACACACGCGCTATATTTATAGCGCTTTCCTTGTCCCGCAACAGCTTATTGCGGGACAAGTTTGTCGTGTGTTCATAGCCTCAGACCTAGCAAAGTGACTTAGATCTGCAGGGTCCAGCATTACATTTCAAAGATTTGTGGCAGGGAAAGAGGCTTTGTTGTATTAGAATGGCCATAGTGTGAATCACCACTATTACCCTCATTTATTTCTGCCTTGGTTCAGGTTGGGACATATGTTCAGGATGGTGCTAACTTTGTCTTAACTACAGTGAAACCTGGATTATCCGGTCCTCAATTAACCGTG
>ML685789.1:3225375-3395586 GCA_007922175.1 Pelusios castaneus | reverse complement strand
TCCCGGGCTCGGCTCTCAGCAGGAGCTGCGGCGTTAAGCCGCCGCAGCTCCTGATGAGAGCTGGGGGATCGGGTGGCCGCAGAAGCTCCGCCGGAGCTTCTGCAGCCACCCGATTCCCCCAGCTGGTTGGCTATCAGCAGGAGCTTCGATTATCCGTGGTTTTTGATTATCCAGATGACGGGCACCGGTCATTAACCCGGATAATTGAGGTTCTACTGTAGTTTATTTGTTTTTTCACAAGCACCAACTATATTGACAGGAAGGAATAGAAATGTCATAAACAGAGAAAAGAATAATCCAGACTCTGGATGGCCCATTTATAGGTTTGCAAGAACCTCTGCTCCCAGCTCCCTTATTCTCTGAACAGAAGCCAGTTGCAGATGTAATCCCTGCCAGCATCCCATGGAATGCAGATTATTCCTAGGGAATGGGGGAAGTTTAACACATAGTTCCACTCCGTGCCTGCACCTCTTGCCAGTCGCAGAGGGAAATGCATACTACCGTAGAGGTGGGGATAGTTTGGTTTTGTTTTTTTTTAAGTTTCCTTTCCCTTGAGCCTAATACAGTGTACTGCAGAAGGCATTATGTTGCCCGAAGGCACAGTACTTTCTAGGTCTTCCACTGGGGTGGTGCTGGGACAAAGACCTCAGACTCTTAAGGTGAGATGGGACCAATATGATCATCTATACAGGCCACAAACCCTCACCCACCTACCCACTGCTCCAATGAGCCTCTAACCTATGACTGAGTTATTAAAGTCCTCAAATCATGATTTAAAGACTTTGATACAGAGACTCCATCAGCTAGTGAACCATGCTCCATGATACAGAGGAAGCAAAAAAAGCCCAGAGCCCTAGCCAATCTACCCTGGCAGAAAATTCCTTCCTGACCCCAAATATGGTGATCAATTAAATCCTGAGCTATGTGCAAGTAAAAGGCTTAGATACCAAAGATTTGAACTTGAGAATAGTAAATGATCAGAATCTATCCTGAAGTGGCATAGGATTCTTAGTCTTTCAAATAAATAAGAGATGGACCGCCAACTAGGCACCCCAAACATAGAGGGGTGACCTATGATCAAATTGTACTCTTCAGTTACGGTATATTTGTCCATATTTCCACTTAACTGTGCTTAAGTCACTGTGTCCTGCCTCTGATGTTGAAAATAGGAAAGAATCTTTCAAAGCTAAAAGTCATTAGAGTAGTCTCCAAAAGGGTATTCCAAAAGTAAATCAGTATGTGTGCACAGAAATATGTACCTGTAGCCATTTCTCTCACATTTCTCCCAACACCCAAATTACATAAGTTGGTGTGTATTTTGGTGTGTACATATAAGCACATTAATTACATAGGCATTTGGTGGGTAATATGTTTAGGGATATAAAGCAGCAGTTCTCAATCACTGTGTTGGGACACTACAGTGTCGCCACACAATGGTAAGTGTGGCACAGATAGCCAGGGAGATGACTGGATTCGGCCTGGGGATGGGTGGGTTGGTATGTCTGACAGGCAGCGCAACGTGACCCCAAGTATGTTGCGACCTGCAAAAGGTTGAGACCCGCTGATACAAAGCATGGAATGTTGACTGTCATCTAAGAACACACTGGTAAGAATATGAGTAGATGGTTGTTACTGTGATACATAAAGAACATTACAGGCTTTATTGTGATAAACTGCATATATTGTGATATAAATTGCATGTATGTGCAATGGGAAAGAATACCAGAAGCCTTCCCTCACTTCCCAGGGGTGAGGAAGAATTTCAGTACGTGCATACCCAGAATAAAAAGTATTTGGAATCTCCAGTACCATTATAAACTCTACTATGTAATATTCTACCCTACTTTTCATTCTCCCCAAACCTGGGGAAAGCTTTTACAGTTGTTCTGTGATCAAAACTACAGTGACATTTCATTGAGAAAGCAATATGGGTCTGCCTATTTCAGAGCATTACATCCTCTGATCCACTCTACCTGCCCCTGCCTGGTACAAATTGACATAATTTACAAGATAGGGATTTTAGAAACCCTATTTTTTCTTTGTAAGGGGAATTCAGAGGAAACTGAAATATACATACAGTTGGTTAAAAGACCACTGCATATTATTTGTACATAAATATTTCATTTTACATTTCTGTTGTTACTGTAAATGATGTTACATTTATTCACTGACTCACTACTAAATTATTTTCCAGTGAACTATTCAAATAAAGGCTGCAATTTTCCAAAAGAAAAATAAGACAAAAGTGTTCTAAGGAAATGTCCTTGGAATACAGCTTTCTGACCAGCAGGTGTCCCTGTTGATGTTTTTCCTTCGATGACAGGCCACTGAAAGATTGCCAGCTTTAAGATGTCTTGATTTTTAAAATTCCACATTAATTTTCAAAATTCCTACTGCCCCAAATCATATTTTGCTCCAGAAATAATAGTAGTGAGCAGGGTTCTCTCAATGTGTTTAAGTTGGAATCTAAAGCCCATGGAAGTAAATAGACAAGAAGTCCCGTGGCACTTTTAAAACAAATTTGTTTATTACATGAGTTTTCATAGGGGAAAATTCCGCTTCAAGACACTTCTTCAAGTGTCTGACAAAGTGGGACTTTTCCCCCACAAAAGCTCATGTGATAAATAAATTGATTAGTCTTTCCTTGTTTGTTTTGCTAAACCAGACCAACACCGCTACGGCTTTGGAACTTGGCATCCGAATCCACTATTTCCAGCAGTATCTCAGACATATCAAAAGTCCTTTTGTGTTTGGCCTATCACTCAGAAGTGTATATTTCTCTGCCTCAGCAAGGTGCCAGAGAGATGTGTTACACCTGCCGAGACACACAAGTACACCGTGACAGACACGTTACCACAGGGATACCTGCAAACTGGGAAGCCCACACTAACACCCTCACAGATGCAGATGCAGATGCAAGCGCACTTGCGCCACATACAATCAGAGACACTTGGAGCCAGTGATAGTGTAGTGCCCAAAACTGCTCAGCAGTTTGTCACCCGTCTCTGTTTCTGGCACACAGGAGCCGGATGTCAAAACCTGTTACAGTTCCTTCCTGTGAGCATGCTCAGTGCAGCTTAGGTCACACAATCAGCTGTTAGCTGCTGGCCTGACCCGAACAGGGCGGCGCGTGTTGCGGAAGGGGCTGGCTCATCTCTCCTGCTGTTCTTTGTGCTGGCCGGGCTCGGGGTCCCCGCTTGGGTTGTATCCGTTGGGCCCTGAAGCGCGGCTCGGTTCGGCTCCCCAGCCCAGGCCGCACCATGGTGCAGCTCTACAACCTGCATCCCTTCGGCTCGCAGCAGGTGGTGCCCAGCAAGCAGGAGCCGGCGCTCTTTTGCTGCGGGCGGGACGCGCTGCTGGTGGCCTGCGCGGCGGCCGGCTGCAAGATCGAGGTGTTCGCGGTGGGCGACCAGGAGCTCTGCGAGCCGCTGGGCTGCTTCAACACACTGGGCCGGGTCCTGCACATGACATACAGCGAGGCGGGTGAGAGCCGGGCCCGGGACGTACTAGTTCCTCGGGTCCCAGGGAAGGCGGGGACAGGGATTTCCCTAACATCCCCCTCTACACACCCCCTGAATTTCCCAACCCCCCAGTTGTCAGCAAGTAACATAGTGTTATACAAATTTAGGGACTGGTTGGAGATGACTGAACTGAACTCACTAAGAAGGAAGGAAAGCAAACAAGGAGTCTGGTGGCACTGTAAAAGACTAACAAATTTAAGGAGGTTTAGATGCCATATCAGATTGCTTCTCAGTTGGGGGCGGGGAGGGAACAGATGTTTGCTTGGTGTTGTGGGCTCTCCTTTACAAGCAGTATCTGATTAGCAATCAGCTCTATCTTTTAACAAGGATTGGGCTGGTCAAATAGTGCTTATAGCTCTTGTACTCCATACAAGGTCTTTTGTTATTTTAAGTGACCATTATAGGCTGAAATCACTAATAAGTGCTAGTGCTTGGTTAGACCTGCTATGGGACAGTCACAGTGTTTCTGTTGAGAAACTGCCAGCCTGCAGCATATTGGTGGTTGTGTGAACCTAAACAGGAGATTACTTTTTTGTGCATGCTGCTTTTGCATATTCTGTTGTATTTATTTTTAGTAAGAGGAATGTTGTTTTGCTCTTCAGACTGAACCTTTCCTCTTAGCTGGGTTTTTCCCTATGATTAAAACTAAAGATTGAACTACAGAGTGGTGAGATGACTTGTCTGGAAAGACAACAGAGTCTTGTGGCACTTTTAAAGACTAACAGATTTATTAATCGCATGAGCTTTCGTGGGAGAAAATCCCACTTCGTCAGACGCTTTGAAGATAGGAAAGTTAAATCTGTTAGTCTTTAAAAGTGCCACAAGACTCTGTTGTCTTTCTACAATAGACTAACACGGCTACCCCTTTGGAATTTGTCTGGAAAGGGCAGAGATGTTGGGTATACTACTGTCCCTAGATACTTTTTTTAGCCTTGACTTCTGTTTCAAGAGAGGTCTCTGAAAACCTCACCTGATTAGTGACAGAAAGTAATACCAGGATTAGGAAATAAAAACACTTGATCTTACATTTTTTGTACATCTACTGAAGTCTGTCTACTGAAGTCTAGATTCAGTGGTTGTTTTAAAAAAATGTTCAGAACATATGTAGTAGGACACTCTATCTCTAAAGTTAATTGAGATATTTCCAGTTTTATGTGAACCTCTCAAGTGCATGCTCTCCCAGATAAATCATAATACTTTGAATGTGAATTATTATGAAGTATTGCTGATAATAGCTCAGAACTCTAGCAAACAAATTATATTTTATAGGGGTAGGAATCCTATATCAGTCACTACTATGGTTGTATGCTGATGTAGGAGTTTATAAAATTAACTGTGCTTATCTATTTAATCCTTCTAATTAAAGAAAAATATCTGAGAATAACACTTCAGACCGATTTTACAAATTAGCTTAATTCCGCAACTCTTTTAATCAAAGTGAATTGGGTTTAACAGCAACAGCATACAAGCAGCATAAATTATGTCTAATTTATGGGTGTTCTCTCTTTTTCAGGAGACTATTTGGTGACAATTGAGGAGAAAAACAAGGCAACATTCCTACGAGCTTATATGAACTGGAGATGCATGTCAACAGAGAACACTCGAGTGTGTGTCCGGATGATGGGTCACAAGGTGGAAGAGTCGTATAGTGAACTTTCCAAAGTCCAGATGTCTATTATGGAAATGCCTCTTTCAGATCCACCATTGTGCATTTCCTGTTGTCCTGTAAATGGAGATCTTCTTGTTGGCTGCAAAAATAAATTGGTCATATTCTGCTTGAAATGTCTTGTCATAAATCAGGATCTGACTGTATTGGACTTTGAACTCTCCTTAATTTTGCACATGGATAATGTTACCCCCACAGAAGTAGCATTTTGTGCTGACTACATAGCTTTAATAACAGAGTTGGATGTTTTAATCCTGAAGCTGGAATCTGTTCAGAAAGGTGCAGATAACACTGAAGTATGTGCAGATAAAGTTAGAGCATTGGAAAAGCTTGTAAATGAAGGTAAATATGGGCTTTCATTTTCCTTGTCATAAATCTGGCGATTGACTTGTATTAACTTCAAACTGTGCTCAAGGAAGTTGGCTTCTCTAAACACTTTTTTCAGAGTATCTTAAAGGTACACCATCAGCTGGAATATCCCATTTTTGACTGAAAATTGTGTGCCTTCTATAGTTACATGTAACATCAAAATAACATTCCCCAATCCTGCAAACACTTGCAGGTATGCTTAGCTGTTCTTCATTAAGACTAATCTCATGCATAAAGCATCACTTGCATAAGTGCTTGCAGGATCAGGGCCTATAACTGCAGTGAGTTAAAGCAAAAGACTGAACTAATATGTGAATATTTGTCAGCACTTTGTATAAAATCAGCTTCAATGTTTCCTGGCCAGACAGCTTTTCTGCCATTGAAAAAACACTATAAATATCAACAGGGTGCTATACAAATGCATGTATTTTAAAAGGAATTTAAAAATGCAAGTAATTCAAGATGTATTGTATAAAAGGTGACCTGTCAGAAATTAACATTTTTAAACATTAAATCAGTGGATGGGGGGGAGGAGGCAAGTCAACTGTTTCCCATTTAAATTTCTCATAGCTTGCAGGGATGGATCTGAACATCCTCCTGCATGCCTTTAGTTGTCCTTATGTTATTTACAATTTAATTGACAATTTCAGACCTCTTTTTGAGTGCTTTTAGGCTCTGGTTGTTTGAGCAAAAGTGAGGCTAACACTATATTCAGCCCTCCATTCTAGCTGCTTGCTTCAGCTTAGTGTTACTTCCCTTTGGGTAGACTCACTTCTGAATGTCTACACAATTCTAATACAAAAATCTGCACTTTCTCAAAAAATCATACTGCATTTTCTCTGTATTGGGGAAATATAGTTCTGTGTTGTAGCCCTTGACTCTTAGGTTCTCTAACACTTAAAGATTGAACAGAGCCGACAGTTTTATTAACAAACAAAACCCCCAAAAGTTTGAGGCTGATACAAATTATGTTGCTGCCCTTGAAGTATTTAATTGAACACGCTGTCATCTCAATCTTCTGTTGTTGAGTTTTGCCTGGTACGAGTTTGGAAGAGTATACAGTATTTTATTTTAATTGTTAAGGTGTAAAAGATGAAGTTCCTTCAGCCTTTTCTTCCCAGCTCGAATCAGATGACTTTGTCATTTGTGAGAAGCCTGTGGAACTGCTTGGGGAGAAAAGCAGAATATGCGGAATACTGGTGACGCTGGAATCAACAGGGTTAGCTAAGGATGATACAGAATATTCCCAGGTGCAGTACCTCCTGTACAGGTAATAAAAATTGCATGTGGCTTGTGTGTTCCTATACCGTGTTGATCTTTTGCCATTTGGGAGCCTGGAAATAAGCCATAGTTTGCTTTCTGTAGGGCAACATCCTTATAAATAGAGCAAAGCCTGAGTAAATGGGTTTTGGTTTAAGGAAATTGCTCTGAAACATTGAGGGAAGGTATCCTCAAAACCCATCCTTGTCCCATTCCTCAGGGATTTCATATTCACCTAGCTAGTCTACAGTGAGTTTCTGTAAGGAATGTAGGATTCCTAAAATGGAATTTAACCTTGGATTTGCTGTGTATATAAAGCTTCTGGCTGTGTCTTAAACATCCCTACTTACCATCCTGTCTCTGAGGCAGTGTACAGAGCCTCCACAGTAGTTTTTCTTGAAGTATGAAGGAGGGTATTGAGTCCTTGCATTGGCTCTGCACTCTGATCTTTGAAATGCAGTTTTCCCACAGTGTTAGAATCTTATTTTGGTGCATGTACTTCTTCACATTATGGCCTTCATTGGTTGAGATTGCATAGTCCAATCAAGAAGGCAGTAGTCTCTGCTGTTAATTTGCTGTGTGACCTCAGTCAAGACTCTTGGGGCCCAACTTTCAAAGTTTTAGCTTTCATCAACTTCAGCTGGATTTGTACATGCTCAGTCCCTCTAACAATAAATCCCTCTCTGTTTCCAGCAGGAAAAGAAAGAATTAACCTTACAGTATGTTCTGAACTCATGGGATGTGAAGCACCAAGGAAAAGGGCTAATATTGCATTTTACTAGTTACCAAAGCCATTCAAATGGTTGGGCAAGATAGATTGTGACAAAATCCTGCTCAACAGTAAATTCCAGAGTAAAACTTTTTTTAAAAAATGATTGCAAGTTAGAGGCGGAGAAGAGAAGACTAGAATCTAAATGGAAAGTATGGGCTGTAGTTCAGATGACTAAAGAAAACTGGGACTAGCATAGTTAGAAAGGGGTTCAAATCCATTTACTTGTTTCCCATCTCTGGTACCCAGAGGTTTTATTATAAACAAGCAGATACAGAGGATCCTGTTTAGAGGTCTCTTGAGGCTGATGCGCATACAGCAGTGGAACCTGTGTGACATACTTTCCATTGCTGGCGTGTAAATTCCCTCCTGCATCTTCTCTGCTCTCTAGTACTCGGAGAGAGACTACTTTCCTTCTCTCTTGGCATTGCTCTTCTATTCTGAGCATCCTGAGATCCCAGTCAGCTCCTCTCTCAGCTGGCACTCTTTGACTGCACCTGGCCTGCCCTCCAGGTACAGCCAGGGGTGTTAATTGATCACTCAGGCCTACATCAACCATTTTATCAGCTGTGAGAGGAAACACTCCATTGCACCTAGCTATATTAAAAATGCTAGTACAGTAGACTCAGTAGTAGGAACATATCGGTGCCCTTTAGTTTTGTTTTGTTGCTCCTTAGCTGTTGCAGTTATGGGAAGTGTCGACTGTTCACAGTAGGGAAAGTGTTCCCAAGGGCAGTTGCTCTTATGAGGTGTTGCTGCAAACAAGCATCTACTGTAGTTGGACTTTTAAGAACATAGTGTTTAATAACTAATGGAGTCTTAAAACACATTATTTCTAAAGCAAACAAGGAGTCCTGTGGCACTTTTAAAGGCTAACAAGTTTATTTATCGAGAAAATCCCACTTCGTCAGATGCTTTGAAGGGTTATTGCTGTTCACTTGTCCTAGTTAAATGTTTTGCGGTGGTTTCTCATTGATATCCTATGGCTTTTCTCTAGACGTTTTACTCCAGATTTGTCGTCCTTTGTCTTCTCTGTTGAAGAGACCAAGTTGCACTCTCTTCAGCTGCTGCCTATGTACCAGACAGGTAAATGTATGCCGATATGCAGACTGGTTTTTTTTTTTTTTTGCGCCACAGAAGGCCTATGGGAAAACTTTCTTTGTATTCCTCTTCTTATATACTGTTTTTATTTTAGCAGCTGCACATCTCATGGGGAAAAAAATGTTCTTCCTTTTCAATAACATGTGCTAAGCTTCCAATAAAAGTAGATCCCCAAACTCTTTAAAGGTTGGCATCAAAAAGTTTATGCAGAACTTAATCCACAGAGTATTAATAAAACATTGACTTAAACTTCATTTTTTCTGTGTGGTAAATTAACATTTTGTAGCACGAGAGTTGCTCATAAATGCCGTGTTTAAATTAAATTACTATTAACGTTATCAGATGCTGGGCTACCTTTGACTACAAGCAGCAGTAGAAACTTCTTTTATGTAGTTGGAGTACAGTAAATAGTAATGTTAAGGATATGGTAAATCAAACATTAGCAATACTTTTCTTTTATTGCTATGTATAGGAAGTTCCATGATGGTGAATGGAAAAACTGCAGCCGAGAAAGAATTGCTGAGTGTCTTCTGTTTCTTCTCCTTGCCGCATGTTGGGTACCTCTATGCAGTTGGGAATTTAGTAGAGCTGCTTTCTACCTACCAATACTCAGAGAAATCTCAGCAAGCAGTTCTTACCCCACAGTTCCTGCATGTTATTACAAGGTACTGTGTTTATATCTTTGATCTTTGTGTTCACTGATCTTTTCTCTTTTTCATCATCTCCTTAAATGTCTTTATCATATCCTCCTTTGCAACTTCATATGTTTGCTTTGTGACAGTATTACAGGTTTTCTGTTTCCAATTTATGGCTCAGTGCACAGAAGGGAAACTTTTGATTATTTTGTACGCCTGGATTCTTAGTTACTGATCTTCTTTTTAATCAATATTGTCTTTTCTCTGCCTTAGTAACAGCTTGCAGTGTTTCACAGTGCGATGTAGTGCAGCAGCAGCCCGTGAGGAGGACCCTTACATTGATACAACCGTGAAGGTGCGTTCCTAATAGTCTCATGACAGATGCAAAACTTAAAAAGCAAATGGGGGTACCAAAAAAGCATTTATCGTCTTCACTCTGCTGTACGTCTTCTCTTATTTGTTGGCTTCAGCCTAGAGAACCTAATAACACAAAAAAAGCATGAATGATTTGACTTTAATATTTCACAGTAGCACATTATTCTGTTCTACATAGTGTGGACATTATAGCTGTAGCAGGATCTATTATTGCTTTTTAAGATCCTAAATTATTAACAGAGTATTTGTGAAGGCTTGCAAATGTGTATGAATTTTTATAACTTTTTAACTAATAATAATTGAAGAAAATTGACTCTTTTCTTGCCATGACCTGAATTCAGGGTTCAAAGTTCACTTTGTGGCACCTGATGACCTTACTGAAGCCTAAAGTGATATAGCCAATATACCTCAAAACCCTCTCTTTTCAGCTGTCTTTGAAATCTCTTCAGCTGTTCTAGGAGAAACCTAAGGCTCTGAGTGAGTCTTGGTAAGTAAGGTTTTCAGTCTACTAGAGGCTTAAACTATTCCCCTGCTACAAATTGTTTCAGTGGTTAAACTGTTGAATTATGCAGGACTGAATTAATATTAATATATTTATTATTAGGACAGACAGGTTAAAGCATATTTTTTGGAACTTTCCTATATGCTTTTAAAATGTATTGATTGGCATGTAGGTTGCTGAGAGAGGGAAGTTTTTGAGCTCTGAACAAGCACTATACCATGAAATAGAAGGTGTTTTTTCAATATGGGAGTGACTTTTTCATATAAATGGCATGTGCAAGTTTGAACTGAGGAGGTAAGTGACTCAAATAAATTAGTAAAAATCTTGGAGATTTCTTAAAGAAGCACATAATATTCTTGATTGATAATCAATATAACTGGGAATTCTTGCTTGACTAAGTGGATAGATTTATAGGATTCACTTTATGCCCATTAAATCCTTTGAGCACATGCCATCTTCTCATTCTCCTCAAACTATTGATCCAAAACGCTGTTCAGCAAGACTAATTTGTGTTAGGCCCAATATAAAAGATAAATTGCTGCTTCTGTAGTAGAGGCAGAAACTGGTTTAAGAGTTCAGTGAGTCAGCAGTAAAGTATTACGTTACACGGCACAGTCTGTAATAGAAGTGTTTTTCTTGGTTTATGTACTAGTGAGTATCTCATGTTGTGATTCCTATAGCTAAGGTTACCTGACACTTTATTATAACTCCTTGTTGTCCAGGTTGGATAGATTGGGGGTTGGTTTGTTTGGAGTTTGGTTTTGTTTTTAAAATAAAAACTGGTTTTATTTATTTATTTTTAATTATATTTTAAATTAGCAAACTGGAAATGTTCATTTCAATAATCAGTTTTAATCTTTTGCCTTTGTTCTTTTTAGCTACTTTCATTCATTCTCATAGATTGGTACAACCATTAAAGCCTTTGATTTGCAGCTAAATGCAGTCTTTACACTAAAATTTGGTACTTCTTGCTAACCTGACAGATGCAGTGCTTCTATATGCATCTATTTAAGCAGTTAGTTACATAGCTTCACATGCACTCATGCAGTCTTAATTTTTACACTTTTATTGTGTTAAAAATGGTGAACGATGTACTTACGTACATGATTTCTCTTCTCTTCCCCCTTTGGACTTGTGTTCATATTAATGTCAAACTACCTGAAATATTCTGGGTATGCAAGAAAAAGTATTTCTGTTAATCAAATGTTTTTCTGTTTAAAAAATAGATTTACTAAACAAAGAAAGTGTTAACTGTGAGTTAATTGACTATTTCTAGTTGCCATGGGCCAGATTTTTCAAAGCTATTTGGGGCCCTTAGTGTTTACAAAGCTGTCTAAGCAGGCTAAATACCTAACTGTCATTGGAACCCATGTAACATAGGCGCCTAACCTGTTAAGGTCCTTTTGAAAACATAACTAGATGCCTATCTGCATATTTAATTGTCTAAATATCTCTAAAAAAATGGCTTCATTTCCTTCAAATTGTAAGAATTAGTAGATCTGTCCTTCTCCCTCATGGATTTTATCCATAGATTGTAAAACAAAAACTATCTATATTGCTTTTTTCAACTAGTCCAAATGAAGAAAATATTGTCTGCTAGCTAAATTGAAACCAAATATAATTAAACCAAAAAGCTTGCTTCACAACAGAAGCTGAAAATATTTACTTTTTGAAAAATGTAAATACCAATATTTGCTCCATTATAAAGACTCAAAGTAACATACTTTCCTCACTTGAAGCTTGAGTTGAATTCAAAGCTTAGATGTCTTCCTCCTGATTCCATATGATTTAAAAAGCAGCACCATTTAACTCATATGAAAATGTAGGTCTCATTGATGCTAGCTCTCCTAATTTAACTGATAAGTAGTTAATAGTGAGTTTAGTCTTTAACATGGGCTGTCATAAATTTCAGATTTATTTTAAACAAGTTTATAAAATAAACCTATTTTAATTTAAATAAAACTAGAGCTTGTTTTTTCAAGAAACCCAAACTTAAAAAAAAAAAAAAAAAATCATCCTGCTGTTTTCAGTGATGTATAATTTTGCCAAGCATAAGTGATTCAGGCTAAAATTTTCCAAGTTGGGGTTTTTTTGGAGGTGGGGGGAGGTGGGTAGCTTCAGTTAAACCTGTTCAGCCTCTTCAAAGAATAAGGATAGGAAAATACATCTTTTTAAAATTTTTTTACAATTTTCACTCTATGGTGACCTTAATGCTGGCATTTCCTATCTTTTGAGTTCTTGACTTTGTAATTTTAATATATTTTTATGTAGTTTTAAATAGTTTAAAATGGTTTAAAGTTATAAAGTGTAACCCTGCCTATGAATTCAGATGTTTACCATCTTCGTAATTATGGACCTTCTGGTTCTAAACCCTAAAGTAGTAATTTCCTTCATAGGCTTGTCCACCGGTGTCTCTGGATGTCTGTACATTAAGAATGCAGCTGTTTATAGGGCTGAAAGCTATTTGTCACTTCAAAAACCACATAATTCTCCTGACTAAGGCAGATAGTGAAGATATTACAGGAAGAAGAAAGCCTCCAAGAAGAGTCCTGTGAGTGCTGTAATTTATATGTTGGCATTATAATTTGTCTAAGTATCCAAAAGATAATCAAGATTATGAATTTTTATTGAGTTGTAACACACCAAATGAAATGGTCCTTATTCCAATGGTTAGTCTTGTAAAAGTGTGGAAAGGGTAGAGGAAGCTTAGAAGTGTGTGTATCCTAGTGCATAAATTCTTCAAGATAATGAAAAATTGTCTTCCTAAGAGACTGTTACAATCTATAGAAATATGTATCCCTACTGTCTTCCAACTTAAATATTTGTTATAGATTCGCATCTGTGTGTGACAAATGGTGGAATACTGAAATAGATGTTTCACAGCGCAGAAGGAGGTGTAGTTCTTGGACATTCTCTTGTGGAATTTT
This sequence comes from Pelusios castaneus, assembly GCA_007922175.1. Taxonomy (NCBI): domain Eukaryota; kingdom Metazoa; phylum Chordata; order Testudines; family Pelomedusidae; genus Pelusios; species Pelusios castaneus. The sequence goes on along the minus strand of ML685789.1, from coordinate 3,382,461 downwards.
CTGGGCATATTTTGCCAAAGGTTGAGGGTGGATTCTGGGGAGGGTTGTATATTCTGTCCCAGAGAACAAAGTGTAATACATCATTGTAGTGAGCTAAAGCAAAAATAGCAGCAGTCATAAGAAGTCATGTAGGGTGGCGCAGTTCTACGTGAAAGTGGGGTCAATGGTACTTTCTACACTGCAGGAGCAGAATTGTCTGCCCCAGCTATCTAAACACATAATCCATCAAATCGCTTCAAACATGTAACTGTTTATTTCAGCAGCTATGTTCAGTTGAAAAGTATCTAAACTACTTCACATCTAGTCAAATAAGAAAATAAGTACAGCTATCCAAAAATAGCGAACTAAGTTGTGACCTCCCAGAATACTAGAATTTCAAAATATTAGGCACCTTGCCAATACCAAGATGAAAATCTTGAATGTTAATTTTTGTCTTTTTTTGACGCACCGTTTTATAGTGACCTCTGTAATAATTTCTGAAATGTGCTGAGTACTGCGTGAGATGCAGGTAAAAACACCATTGCAGATCCTCAGATGTTGTAACTCTAGCTCCATTGAAGTCAATGGTGTAAATTATCTAGTGGTGTAAATTATCCAGCTATGGTTCCTGTCCACAAGACCTTGCAGACTATGGTTTGTCTACACATGGAGTTATTTAGGAATAACTGTTGCACTTTAAATTCATACCCAACCTCAATCCAAACTAACTTTCAAGTGCAGACAAACTTTAAAAGAGATCTGTGGATGTGTGTGAGTTGTTCCTAATTCTGTTCTTCCATGCAGATACCAGTTTAGTAAGTCTGTGATATAAAGCTTATGTTCAGTAACATAATTTTTATTTGGACAGCAGTGTCTCCATTCTTTTCCTTCTCTCATTTCAGTTCCAGAAAGGCAGATAGTGTCAAACTCAAGACGCCACCTGAGTCAGAACCTGGCTGGAATTTATATATTGTGAACACTATTTCAACCATTCAGCTTTACAAAGAAATGGTATTGCTCAATTCCTGTTTGATTATTGGTGATAAAAGCATCATGTTGTAGATTAGACATCTGAGATACTCCTTTGCTCTGGATATCATATCATTTATTCATGCATATACTGCAGCATATAACGAGTCATGATTTAAAATGGCTTCTGCCAACTTTGTCTGCTTATAAACACTATCTTGTGGGCTGAAGACCTAAGTATTTCTTTAATTTGTTCTAGGTAGACTACAGTAAGACATATGAAAATGTAAGAACAGAGAGTTGCATCCATCTTCTAAGTGAGGCTCATTTGTTAGTCAGAGCAGCTCTAATGGACTCCAGCCTGATTGAATCAGACGAGAAAGAGATGCTCCTGGAAGCATTCAGAGAAAGTTGTGCTTATCTAGGAGACTGTTACAGCAGGTTTGTATTTTGGAAGGTATTAAATTTAGTTTCCCAGGATGCCCTCCTACATCAGTTTTAAGAAACTTGGGATCTCTTGTTCTCTTCACCATTTTGCACTTGCACTGCATATACAGTCTCTTGGCAGACTGTAAAGATTTTCATCTGAGTTAGGTCTCTGCTTCATTAGATTTATAGTCTTGGTGTAAGTCTGGACTAGAGATATGTAGATGCTGAAATGTCTTCCAGCCTCAAACACATTACAGATCAGGGTAAAATTATTTGTTTCTGTAAAATTATTGCTGCAAAAATCCTCTCTTCTTTTTTTCTCTCTCTTCCCCCATTGCTTTCAGGTTTGACACAAAGGATTCCCACCTTGCCCTGCCTTATTACAAGATGTCTGGTTTATCCATAACTGAAGTTTTGAAGAGAATAAACTCAGTGGTAGAGGGTGGAACACAGAAATATGGGAAAGGATTTATCTTTTACTTAAATCATTCTCTTTACGAAGATTTAAATGAAGAGTTAAGCAAAGTAAGAATAGAAACTTTCTCTCTTTAATCTACTGCTTATGTCCTATTCTGAAGAACTTGGGGCACTTGAAAAGGAAGTATTGCTTAAATTTTGAAAAGCTCTAGATCTGTTTATTCTTTACATGTGAGAAGCACAGGGGGGACCCATCCAAGTTCTACCAACAAAATATAAACATGACATAATTTCTGTAAACACATCCACATAAAGAGATTAGCTACATTTCCTATTTAGGCCTCTCCTCAGAAGAATGTTTGTGTTTTTTGGCCAGAGATGGGGTTCTGACCAAGACTAGAGATACTAATATGCTAGGAAAATCTAGGTCCAAACTTTTTTTTGCTACCCTAGTCACTATAATGAATGGAGCCGTAGCCACATCTCCAACTGCCACCTTTAAAGGGTGCTGAAACCTCATGCCTGCTCTCCCAGGCTCTCAGAGGAATTGTGGCTGAGTCGGAAAAATGTCTCTGGGGACATGCTGTCAGGTGGAGTTCCTTTGCCCTTACCCCTATGAGCAATAGCTTAACAGCTACAATATTGCCCCTGTATTTGAAAGCAAGTCTGTACCATTTCTGTATGCCAGCAGCTTGATTTTATTTATTCATTCCAGTGTATATCTAGGAGGCTAAAAATGGCTTTTATTTTAATAGGAATCAGCAGACATGGTGCTCCAAATATTCCATCTTGCTGACCCAAACCAGCTGCCCCAAGTACTGTGCAGTCCCTGCATGCAGAATGTATGTCCCTTGATGGCAATGGAGTTTTTGCAACAAGTTGAACGGATTGTGCCATCAGTGGTGGTGACACTAACCAAAGCTGCCATGGCTCTCAAAATGGGAGACCTGGAGGCATATGAAAATGAAATGGACTGTTATACAGAGGTACGCAATGCTGCCTGTATGGCCGCCTTCTCATTTAGTATCAGATTCTCTGTTTAAACCCAACTCAACAGGTTTGGCACAAGGTTGAGTCTCATGACTGGGAAGTCCTGCTCTTCTCCCTCATGCTTGATGGTCTTTTGGGGGGTATCTGAGAGGAGAGGTGAGTTGATGGGTATGTTGCTTAAGAAGTTGTTCAGGGAAATCTGACTTCCCTTATACATATGGGATATAATTAAAATATATTTAATGTCTAATATTAACATAATTTTAATAGATTCATAAACTATAACATCAGAAGGGGCCATTATGATCATCTAGTCTGACCTCCTACTCAATGCAGGCGACAGAACTTCTCCCACCCACTCCTGTAATAAACCCCTAACCTAAGACTGTCTTATTGAAATCCTCAGATAATGATTTAAAGACTTCAAGGTCACCAGCAAGCAACCCATACCCCACTGCAGAGGAAGGCGAAATCACAAAGCACTTGAGTGTTTCTAAGTCAAAGTAAATGAACTGCGATTTGTTGGAGCATAGTAGCCTCTTCAGTCCCTGTGCTCCTTTCTTCCTGCTGATGCAATCCCACCTGACCTATGGCTGCACACCAGAAGCCCTTGGTATTTGTGTGTGGAGAGCTGTGGACAGGATGTCCGTGTCATGGATGTAGAGTTCCCTATATCCAGTCCACTGTCCCTAGTCACCTCCGCTGTTCAACTCTAGTAAAGGCACTTTATCCTTATCGATAGAGAGGGAGAATGTGCTTTAGTGCAGTCACATTAGGAATTCTGTTTAACAGAAGAAAATGTACTACTGCAGGACTTGATGTCAGCTGCTTGTGATATGGATTTACAGACACTTTGAAAGGAGGCCATTATACTCTATACCAATACTTTTGTATTTTTAAACATTGTTTGTAAATGGCTTTGGAAGGAAAGTCAGAAGTGCCTAATATTTGGCAGAAAATATGAGCCATGGGATGTAGCACAGCCTGCAGTTGATGCCAAAATCGTCACTGAGTGCGTACTCAGTCTTCAATTCTGAACTGCTGAGTGTGGAAGTTAAGGCATGTTAGAGCATTAGCTACAGTGTTGTTCAGCACCCCACCTTTTCTGTAGCACAGCATGATCATTTCTTTCTGACTGGATGCAAAAGTACTGATGATGATGATGATGATGAAGTAATATAAATGATAAACAAGGGAGAGAGTAACCTAAAGAGAGGAAAGATGGCCTCAGGGACCAGGTTAATTTGCATTTGCTGCATAAACTTCAGTAGCTGACGAATAAGAAGTATTTTTCCTAAGTATTTAGATGTCTGTCAGGGTTGGAAAGATGCATACTCTTTGATGCTCTGAAAGCCTTCTATTGCAAAGTGCAAGCCCTTTTTAACCCCTGGAAGCAAGGGGCTATTACAGTATATATTGCTACAAATGAATTTTTATTATTCATGGGTAGCATTTTCAAAAGCACCTAACTGATATGTGGGTATAAATCCCATTGAAAGTCATTTGGGAGGGGTTTTCAAAACCCCTTAATACATTGACTTTGGCTTTATAGCCAAGTCTGGTTTTCTGTATATATCGTGAGTAGAGTTCAGACTCGTGGAATTGGGAAGATCCCTAAGACAGGGAGCCAGAACAAAAGGAATAAAATCTTACAGCATTAGTGGTCAAGTATGGAGGACCTGTGCAAAATCCTTGTTCCGTAAAAGGCTCATGCTGGGCCAGTAACCCTGGTATACCTTGGATGCCCCCATATATAAAGCAGCACTGTGGGCTGCATGTGGCTGAGCTCCGTGATTCCACAGACTCAGTGGTTCTAGTGCCCAGGCAGGTGTGCAGAGCACCTGCAGCCATTATGCCTCTGCATAGCTTGAAGTAGTAGCTGTAGGGAGCTGCATGGTAGTCAATGGCTTGGCCCTGTGGGAAGAGTTGCAGTTCACTCTCTGTATCCTCCCCACACTGCACCTACGTAAGTGACTGCTTGAGTAAACCCTCCGTTCTGAAGGGGTTGGATTCTTTTCCTAACTTGTAAATGGCTGTGTCTGTAGATGAAATTGTCATGCGGCTTTATCGGGGAACCAAGACTCCTGAGGCAGCAGAGAGGAGGACAGACTGTTCCAACTGAATTTGCTGTTCACCTAAAGGAGACGCGGCCTGGGTTGCTAGTGGCTTCGATGTTGGCTTTATATGAGAACAGTAAAATTGAACTGGAAGAAGTAGACTTTTACTTCAAGGTTTGTCTGTTTTGCAGGGCTGTTGCATTTATTTTTTCCTCTGATTTAGTTTTGACAAAGCCATGTTCACATGTCTGGGTGGGTTGTTAACTAGAGATGACCAAAACAATCCGAATCATTCTTGGGGTTACAGCAGAAAAAACATTAGGAAAGCCCAGTGGCGTCTATTCCCCAAGCTTGATAGAAATGTTGACTAGTTAAAAGACTGGTTCTTTTTGTGGAAGGCCCCAGCTGTAAATTCAGTCAAAGAAATGCATTATATTTATCTTATGTTCTGCACATTAATCTCTGAGATATGGATTTTCAAAGGCATCTAAGGGAGGTAGGCTCTCTGTGCCTAACCAAACTTAATAGGAATTGTGTAAATAACTTTCCTAGGCCACCAATGACAATTGCAGCCAGGTTAATAATGTCATATAAATCCTTTAGAAAAGGATATAGTCAGATGTGAAACTACATAATCTTCTATGACCATATTCAAAACATGGTACCAATCAAGTAATTAGCCTTCACAAACCTGAGAGAGAGATGGGTCTGTTACAGATGGAAAAACTAGAACAAGTGACTTACCTGGGCTTAAAAGCTTGAGTCAGAGCAGGGATTAGAAGTTACCTCGTCAACAGATTTTTGACTGTAATTTGTTATAACAAATCCCTCATTTTGGAGCCAAATAACCTCCATCTGCCCTCCCCTAGGCCTGTTGTGATCTCACTTCTTTCATTCTGAAATATTAACTTATGAAATAAAGATCTAGCTCAGTGGTTAGCAATCTTTTTGGCTTGAGGGCCACAAATATAATTTTTGGAACCTGAGGGGCCACCAGGCTGTTTAACTAAATATGCATTAAAATTAAAGTAATTAATTAGAATTAATTAATTAAATGTAAATAACATTTTTAATTAAATAGACTAGTGGCCCTTCAGGGTTCTAAAAATTATATTTGTGGCCCTCAAGCCAAAAGGTTACTTTTTTTAAATGAAAAAAAATCAAAAGGTTTTTTTTTTTTCTTTTAAGAAAGTGGGCGGGGGAGAGGGGGGCTGGATGCCCATGAACAGGGAGTTTGTGGTCAGGGTGTGGGCCCCAGCAACAGCGCAGCCCATGCTCCTGCCTTCCCCCCCCCCACCCCGTAGCTGTGCCAGCCCACAGGCCCGGTCTGCCTGCAGCTGCCCCCCCCTCCTCCCAGTCACGCTCACACCTCGCTCCCCGCAGCCACCACCCCCAGCCTGCCACACACCCACGCCGGCCCGCCCCCTCCAGCACTCACCCAAGCTGCGCCGCGCCGTCCCCTGGAGCCCTGGCCGGAACGGGACCAGAGGGGAGGCGGGTGGCCGCAGCAGAGCTATCAGCTGCATGCTGGGACTGGGCGGCTGAGGCCTAGCTCTTGGGCAGCTTAGCGCAGGCCATTTTTAAAAGACCCACAGGCTAGGGGTTGAGAACCCTTGATCTAGCTAGTGATGGTTAATGTGGGTGGTTTCAAGTTTAGGGGTTCAATGTAAATGCAGTAATCAAGATACCCAACCTGTCAAGCCAACGTTTAAAAACACAAGAAGAGGTTCCTTGGTGAAGGCTCCCCTCTGATATATTCCTCCTAGAGCCCTACAATTAGCTTCCATTGGCAAGTGTATTGGGGAGTGCTTCTTTTAAGTAAGCCCCAATTCTCTGATTAGAATGGCTCTTCCAAGAAGACTTACCAATTTTAGATGGTTTCCAGCATTTTGGCTTTTTAAATACTTTGCAATGTGACCACTGATAGCAGAATAAACACTCATTAAGCAATATGTTTCTTGCAAACCAAACTTCTGTAATAAGGAATCAGGAGTTTAAATATGTTACAGGCATTTCTTTTTTGTCTATCACCACAGTATCAGTGATCACATAAACTAGGAATACATCAAGATTACACAAAAGCAAACTCAACTATGATGAGTGCAGGGAAACTTAGTATTGTCCGTTCAAACTTTTTGTTCGTTCAAACTTCTGTTGCCTCTATTATTATTTGTATTACCTTAGTGCTTAGGAACCTAGATGTGGACCGGGACCCCACTGTGGTAGGCGCTATTCAAACAGAACAAAGATGGTCTCCTGCCCCAAGGAACTGACAATTTTAGACACAAGACACTGTTGGATATAGCTAGACAGAGGAGTATAAGTAAACAATGGGGCAATATAATAGTTATCTTGATTTTCATTAATATTTAAATCTTTTATGCTATTCAGTTGCTTTGTGAGAAGACTGAAGATACTACCCCTCAGCTCTTAGTAGATTTCTGGGAAGCCCTCCTTGTAGCAGACTCTCAGAAAGAAATACTCCAGGAGCTCTTGTTCAAACTTATTTCACAGTACATTTGGAGACTATTGAGGAAGCAGCTTCCTGATACCAAGCCACTTAAAACAGCAGAGGATCTGGTAACTATACACTGTGCATGTATGTTTGCTTGACAGACAAGGGAGTGTGTGTAAGGGAATATTCAGTCACAATATCATTTTGGAATGCTTTAATTCTGGAAAAATTGTCCTTAAAAGTAAATGCAAATAAGCTTAAGTGTTGAATTATCAAATGGTAATTCTAGCAAAGAACTGCTGGCATTTGATTAACAGGTCCTTAATGCTGCAATTTTGGGGGTTTCCCATTCACAGTGTGCAAGCATTTTCCACAAGATAGTTCCAGTTCTTGATATCAAGGGGCACTGTCATGAAATTAGATTCCTGATAGTTTGACACTTCAGTTTTCCAAGGATGAACTTGACCCAGAACACAGGGAACTGAGGCATGTGAAATTCTTCAGCATATTTAGAACTTGAATTCTGAAATCAGAAGTGGATTTTGATTATCTGTTCATATGGTGCTCAGTGAGAGACCCAGCTTCAGGAGAATTTGGATTTCTTAGGCCTTGTGGGGTGGAAATTGAACATAATGCATCTAAAACTATCTGAGAAACAAGAGAGGAACTGCTCGCTTAGAGGGTTAATAAGGGAGCAATGGAGGCATTGAGTTAACAGCTAATACCTTGCATTGTTTGATTGTTACTAGGAGAGGCTTCTGAACTGACAAATATGAAATAAATCACTGAACCACATTAGGCTTCAATGAATGCATACTTCATTCAACTATTCTAGTTTGAAATATTTTCCCCAGATAGAAACAGTAGCCAGTTTTCTAAAGTAGCATCCTTTATTCAGAAATTTCCTTTGCTGGAATGGCTTTAATAGGTGCCTAAAAAGAGAATTCTTGGTTTGAATTTCTTTTCCCCCCCTAGGTAAACTCCTGTAATCATTATGGATTAATTTTCCCTTGGGTGACGTCCATAATGTCATCAGGATCTGCATGTGGTCGATATCCTGAAGATCTTTTAAAACTACAGGTATGATGCCCTTTTGTCTTCATTCTGTACAACTTGGATACCTACTTCTGTGAACAACTAAGCACATCCTTACCTTTAAACATCTGAGTTGTCTCATCAAAGTTTGTGTGCACAAGAATTTGCAGAATTGGGGCCTTCTGGATGTCTCTATTTTTCTTCAGTTTTTAGTGTATTTGTCTTAATTTGTGTAAAAATGGTGTTCAGTGCTTTAGTCATGCATTTAAATCTTTTTGTTAGTTTAATAGGTGTTTAGGTTACACATGTGAATAGAGATTAATATTTGGCTTGGTTGGAGCAAGTGGATTTTGTCCAAGCACTGTAGAGAGAGCTGCCAGCATGGGGAGAAGTTTTTTTGGGAGGGTTGAAGAGTGAAGCAGTGGACATGGGTGGAGAGCATGAAGTCTTTAGCATCTTTTTCTGCACATGAGGAGTCCAGGACATGTGCTGGTGTTTGGAATTCCCATTCTCAGGGTTGAGAGGGAAACTTGAGCTTGATCCAGAGAGGTCCTGAATACAGCTGGTCAGAAACATTCAAAAGAACACTTTTCCTGTGTAGTATGGCAGTTAGTTGAAATCAGAGCATTCTGAGTTAGTTTAATCTCAGTAGAGGTCAGATGGACAGCAGGCAGGCTTCTTTCAGAAATGTATGTGCTTCTTTCCAGCTTGCCATCCTGGTAACTCAGCAGCTGGGCTGGGGAGCCAAGAGCTTGGAAGCAGTTAGATTTCAGCTTCTCAGAAGCCTGGGCTCCCAGGATTCAGGGTCCTGGATAGCCATCCATGCAGACTGCCTTTAAGGCAGGGACCTCAGGGCTTTCACAGAGAATTTTGAAAACTTTGGTTTCCATTCCAGATTGGAATAAAACTAAATTTTGAAATATCAAAATCCTTTGCCAAATGGAATGACATTTGTCTGAATACTTCTTGTCCTGAGCATTGACCGTGCCTGTTGCACTAAACCTGTGCGGTGGATGCTCAGCACCTTGCAAAGTCAGGTAGAGTTGTTGCATGCCTTTTTGACTCTCAGGTTGTCCCTTTGGCTAATCCATGGATCAGGGAGTTCAGAGGTAAGACGGTTTAATGGTTGGAATGGGAAGGAGATGTTGGAGATGAGAACTGTAACTATAGCATGAAATGCGTGAGGGGGTTATCACCAACACACAATAAATATTTTCAGGACAGTGTAGTGATTTGGGGCTATCTCTGCAATTTATGAAGTCTGATTAATATTGTGAAAATCTGCTGTCATGAGTGCGACATGTATGTTGAGTCCGCCATTGCTGATGTGCTCTGTAACATGTATGCATCAAACAAAGGCAGTAAGAACATACTTATGACTTGACAACTCTATTTAGGTTCAAATATCTGGAACAGTAGGTGAGTTGAATCCTAGTAAAACAATTCAGTTTATTCCAGAAAGGAGTAGGGAAAGTTACCAGGAGGAAGGGGGGGGGAAGGTCAGGTGACCAAGAGGGGGTAAAGTATGCACCCAGGAATAAGCATGAGCCAGGAGAGAGCAAGATCACATGATCTGGGTAAGGGGCTGCATGCGCAGGAGAGAGACCAGCTAGCATGTAACAGCCTGCTTGAGGAAGGTCACCTCACCTGCCTGCCTTTCTGGATCCAGATGGTTCCCCCATGACTCACAAGAGAAGAGTGAGCTAGAAAGTGAGGGACATTTTGGTTTGAGAAGACTATTGTTTTGTATGAGCTGTACTCTCCTGTGCTTTTTTACACTGTTAAATGTAAAAGAGCATATAGGTGTCAGTGTGTTGAAGTCCGTGTGTTGACTGTTTCATGGCTACTGTGATCCTGAGAGAGTTAAACTGTAAACCAGAAGCATCACGTCTTTGGTGGATTTCTGGGGGTGGGGTGTGTGGTCTCGCTGCAGAGCCTAGGGCAGGTGGGCTGAGGAGCCCCACTTCCAAGGAGGGGTAACTAAGAGTCATTGCCCAAGAAATGCTCCAGAGAGGACAGAGGAGAAACCAGTGCTGCAGCCTGTAAGGCTCTATGAGCTTGAAACATCCTGGGGATCCAGAGCTGCAGAGACTTGTATTATCTTCAAAGCAGTTCTGGTGGGTGACTGCTGGGGGTGTTTGCTAGGATTTGTGACATAGGACCATGTGAACTGAGTAATGTCCCGTGTGTCAGAGAAAAACAGTAGTTTTTATCAGCGGTTTTAGGGATGAACTGTCATTACCAACACTGTGTACTTTCCTAGAGCGAAGGCAGCTCAGATGGCTGAGACCTGATCTAGGCTACACTTAGGTCATCATAAACCAACTCAACTCTGTAAACGTCTACCCTAAAAACATAGCTCCCACTGAGGTTAAGTTGCCTACTATCCCCACTTAATAACTCCACCTCTGCAAGCAGTGTAGTTGGGAGCAAGTTGATGTAGTTGGGAGCAACATAGTATGCATGTAGGCCCTGCCTTATCACTTGTTGATTATCAGCCTCTGGTGGCTGACTGCTGGAGACATGTTGCCTGGGGCTGGCAGCTGGAGCCTGACCAGCCCTGAGAGGGCTCTGACTGTCAGCCCTAAGTCAGGGAAGGGCACCAGCTTGGGCTCCAGTCGTCAGTGCCACACAGTTAAATCAGTGTTTAAATATTAAGTATTTAAATCAGTTAAATATTCCTGGTCAGAATATGCACCATCAACAGAAGGAGCATAGTGTGGACAAGAAACACCACTTTAATTACAACAGTGGATGTATGTGGACTTAAATCAACTTAATTTTGTAGTGTATACGTGCTCTGAGTACAGGACCTACACCAGATTAGCGGAGGCCCTGTGTATGAGGATCACAATATGGAGCACAAGTTCATAGGGTGATTCTGATGCTTAGGTGGGCAGAGTTTAATTCACATGGGGTCTAAATGAAACAAGACTTTGTTTAAACCTCTTGCTAACATGCCCTGTGTGTTGCTAATGAATATACATGTGATGTAAAGATATTGCTAAAGCAATACGTCTGTCAGTCAAACTGATCTATGAAAGAGGAACGTGGAAATGACAGTAAATAATGGTAACGTATGCTGATGTTCTAGTCAGCATTTTTGTCTTAATTGTTTAACCCAGTAGTATCAGTAAGACTTTAAACTATTTCTTTTTCAGTTAAGTGAGTGTGTGTGAGAGAAAGAGAGAGAGAAAGTGGAGAGAGCATTTTGTCTGTTTTGCAATCCAAATGATACGTTTTCCTCTTGTCTTTAGTCTCTTTTATGTGGCCCATCAGTCGACGTAACTTACGTTCTGCCTTTCTTGGACTCACTATCTGAAGATGACAATGCTGGTCTCAGTGTCCATGTTCTTTGCACTACACGGGTCGGAGAGTATGAGAAATCCATTGAAAAGCTCCTAGAGAAGTGTCCGGTTGCGATCATACCATATTCCCAGCATGAGCTGAAAGATGAAAATCGGGTGAGCTTTTAAAAGACTAATCTAGTAATTTATTATAGTTTTTCTTTCTCTTCCTTTTCACTAGTTGTTAGCTGTGCATAGGAGAATTTGTACTACACTGCAGAGATAATCAAATGGTACAACTTTCTATTAAAGTTGAAACTCCCATCCGTAACTCATTCTGAGCCTGAAACTGCTGGCATTGGATTTTAGCGCCAAACTCCCATTGACGTTAGTGGGAGCAGGGTTGCCTTAGGCCACTTTGCCTGAGTGTTGTAGCACTAAAGCTCTAAATACCTGTTGCTTAGACCCCTTCAGTGCACAGGTTTAATAAGACAAGGTAGAAGTTACATCCTTATCCCTAAAATTCATAGATTTCATTGACTGAGTTCAAGTCACAGTCATATAAATGTAGCTTTTTTTGCTTTTGTGTTTTTATGGTGGTAGTTTTTGCTGCAGATGCCAGTGATCTGTCCCTTTCCTTACGCTTCCTAACAATGTTAGCTTTTTTTTTAAACTGCTGCTGCTCATTGAGCAGATGTTTTCAGAGAACTATCCACAGTGACTTTTCCAAGACCCTTCTTGAGTGCTGAGAATCCATCATTTTGTATGTGCTATTGTGCGTTATTTTGTACTCATTAACATTGAATTTCATCGGCCATTTTGTTGCCCGGTCACCCACCTCTGTGAGATCCCTCCATAATCCTTTGCAGTCAGTGTTTGTACTTAACTATCTTGAGTAATTTTGTATTGTCTATAAACTTTGCCACTTCACTGTTTACCCCATCTTCCAGATCATTTATGAATATGTTGGACAGCATTGGTCCCAGTACAGAACCTTGAGGGACCCGCTAATTACCTCCCTTCCCTGTGAAAAACATTTAGTTAATAGTAAGCATAAATTCTGCAAAACAAATCAGTAAAGTTGGAGACACTCCAGCAAGTGGAGATGCTGAAACCCCAGTCATTACAGCTGTGGCTCGTGTGCCAGCTCTTGATCAGGAACTGGAATAGAGGAAACCAATTTCTAGGCTAATAATAGCCATACTGTACTGCAGGTAAAGACTAATGGGAGACAAGAAAGAGACCACAGAGTCTGAAGAGCAGAGAGAGTGTTTTCTTTCTTTCCCCTCACTCTTTGTGAACACAAAACTAAATGCTTTTTCGCATTATTAAAGTTCTGTATTAATGCAACATTAAGATTATTGGAGAGGTTATGTCAAGAAACACAAACATAAAGTTCCCATAATAACACTTTTACCCACACTGCACCAGGCTATAATGAGAGACTTGTATTTGTTAAATTCATAACCATAATACTGCATTACCTTTTAGTTTGCTCCCCTGCACTAATTGTGTGGGTTTGTTTTGAACCCCATGCATAGCCTGGCAGAAACAAATGCAGCATTATCATTAGTGGCACTAGGGGGTGCCATCATCACTCTAATTTGTTGAGTAAAAAAAATCACGCTGAAGTCTGAAAACATTGCATTTCAAAGCACTGCACTACTGATTTACTAGGCCTTTCTCAATTTACAGCATTGTTTTTTGTCCAGTCTGGTGTTAGTTCAAAGTACTTATTAAAAATAAAATTTGTGTTCATGACCTAATATTCATAGTCACTACTAACTTATTTTTCTGCTGTGGATTTATTTTTGAGTGCTTTAGGCTCTGTGGTGGAATAAACTGCTTCCTGAGCTTTGTAAACAAACCCGATGTGCTGGGGATGACTACTCCATTCTCATTTCATCGCTGAAAGGTAAAGAACTTGATTTACAACTGAATGCCATACGCAGAAGCCTTTGTACTGCATCTAAGGGATTAGAAAGCTATTTCCTCTAGAAATTGCTGCGATATGGCATTTTACCCTCGTTCAGTTTGAGGAGGAGGGTCTTTCTCCACATATAATGCTGATGTAACTCAGTAGAGACTAGCAGAGCAGTACAGTGAAACATGCAGTAAGTATTCACATGCCAAAATTATTGCTACATCCTTATTTTAGCTACTTATGCATGACCGGAATTAAAGATTATTCCAGATATAAATGGAGGGAAAGACATCACAGAACTATTAGTTGAAAATGAAGTGCAATAACTCATTTCCGTAATCAAGCCAGGTGAAAGGAATGCTTATGGAAATAACTACCTAGCTTGTATTGAGACCTGTGTTGGTGTGCAGAGACTCTAACCACAATAAAGACTGTCTTTCTCCATAACTGGATTCCGCTGAAGGAAGCCATGCTCTGTTGCTTGTGGTCACTGGGATTACACAGGAGGAAGCAGTCTAGTATTTGTTCTGGGGTTTTGGCTCCTTAGCCAAAGGACGTGACCCTCTGTTTGATTTTCCTCTTCCTGAGACTGGAACTTCTTTCTTCTTCCTCTGGAAACTTGGCTGAAGGGGCAGCAACCAGCCATGGCAGCTGCCATGGTCCTCTAACTCATTGTGGAGGAAATAAATAATAGATGAAGTGGTTTGACTCTTTCATAGCTGATTCAGAATGCTGACTAAAATATTAGTCGTTTTTCCATCAGACCCTTTACAGTATTCACACACAATGTGTGTCACTACTAATTTGCCATAGAAAATAGCACAACAATTGATGTAAGAAACACAAGAGAAACTTCTGTTGTTAGTTGCTCATTGGCTGACCATCATTATATCATTGTAATAGATACTGGCACAGAAGAGCCTACAATCAAATAGCTTTGTCTCATAAGGTGCTCCCAAAGTACAAACTGCTGAGTTTCACCAACAGCATAGCTCTGTTTTAAGGCTTACTTCCAATTTTCTACAGCAGTGAAGGTGCTAGATGAGACCTACATAGGATTTGGCTTTATATGTTGAAGTGATTAATACAGATAGACATTTATTTATAGTGGTGTGTCTCAATATTTTATCCATAAATAACCCTGAACTGCTACCTTCACTTTTAAAATGGTTCCCCAATTGTTTAATGTATCTATTGTTATGTAGGTCTTTCTCCTATATCAGGGATCTGCAACCTGTGGCTCCGGAGCTGATTGCAACTTTTTAGCTGCCCCCTTGTGGCTCCAGGCCCCCCTGCCACCAGGGAACCCTGTGGGCGGCCCACTCCTGGTTCTGGGCTCCCCTGCCTGCCAGGGGACCCTGCAGCAGTCATCCTGGCCCAGCTCCCAGCTTCCCTCCCACCCCCAACCAGGAGGCTATGCCCATTGCAGATCTCAAAACACTTGGTTATTGAAGGAATTTTTTTAAATGGCTCTTCTTATCTTTTGAGTTGCCAACCCCTGTCCTAAATCTACTGTAATCACAATATTTAGCTATTTTGCTGGTTTGGTTGAGTTAAAGATCAAATCTATAATGTGTTGCTCTTAACATAGATGATTTTAAACATGGTATTCTTTCCCTGTGCAGAAACTTTATCAGTTGTTGCCATGGAACTGGAACTAAGGGATTTCCTTAATGTTCTACCAGAGGATGGAACCGCTGCATTTTTCCTGCCACATCTTCTTCAGTGCAGCAAAAGGAAATTGGTGACCTAAACACAATGAAAAGTGTGGACCTGAAAGCACTGGAATCAATAGGCAAAACTAACCGGTAGAACTGTACATAAAGTATTGTGGTAGTCCATCTACTTGCAGATTACATGGGTTTATTGTAAAAACTAACCTCTCTTGGTTTTGGCCTCATTATATTGTATAATGAGATGACAGTCACCACTTGAGGTAGAATATTAGTTTTGTAGATGAAAGAAAAGCATTTCCAGTGGTAAAATGTCACTTATACTGACATATTGAAAGAATCTCTGTTTTAACATGTGGTGTTATTGTGCCAAATAATTGTTACAGTTCAGACATTTCCTGAGTGAGACTGTTAATTCTTAACAGAGGAAAAATATAGCCAGAATGGTAGAGAGAACATTGTACTACTTAAAGTTGCAATAAATTTTATCCTTCTGTAGTGCTCATGTAAAAGTGAAGCAGAGAATGGAAGCTATCGCTCTTGGATCCCATGTCTTTAGCTAATTAGATCTGAATCCATAAAAATACTCAAGCTCATGGGGGTCTTTAAATGTCTGAAACATCTCATTGACTTGTTCTTCTAACTGTAGTTCCTTGAGATGTGCACATGCTTGAATAGTTCATTTGAATTCAAGTTTGAAGAACAAGTTAAGTGGACTTGCTTAGAGTTCGCCGAGTGCGTCAGGACTTTGCTGGATCAAGTCTTATTCATCTGGTGTGTAGAAAGTGTTTCCCTAGAGAAATAACTGCCTTTCTTAAGTGGTAAGGGGTGACAGATGATCACTGCTGCTGCTTTCCCTTTTTCTCATCACTGTATTCAGTCTGTAATGGACAGCAAGCATCTTCACCCTAGTTTACTTCTTTCTAGCTACATTATTTTCTAGCTGGACCACCAAACTTGTCTGTTTCTGAAAAGGGTTTGTAACTAGAAGGTCATTCCCCCCACTCCCCCATCTTCTGAGTGGAGTGCCTTTTTGGTCTTTTGACTGCAATTCAATTGGGAAAAAACTATCATGTTGATTGTATGAACAGTGATGAGTAGGGTTGAGTGTTTTATATTCATTGTATTAAACTGTTTTCCAATATTCTTCAGGGGTAAGAGAATATTTCTTTATACAGTTCAGGGGGGTAGCACTGTTAGTCTAATTCAGCAAAAAAAACCCCAAAAAAACCCCCAAAACCCAAGGCGTTCTGTGGCACTTTTAAAGAGTAACAAATTCATTTTTCACATGCACTTTCGTGGGTAAAATCCCACTTCATCAGATGCATGCAATGGAAGCTACAGGTCAGTTAACAACAGATAAGAAGTTGGGAAGGTTAAAAGGGAGGAAATCACTTGTTGTACCATATTTGAATCAAAACAACTTGCTTGGTTTGCTGAAAAAATCTGAACTGACCTTGTGACTTACCCTTCTCTGCATTTATATATCCCCTTGCATACTCTAGTTTCCATTTCATGCACTGATGAAGTGGGATTTTACCCACGAAAGCTCAGGTGATAAAATAAATTTTTGTCTTTAGAAGTGCCACAAGACTCCTTGTTTGTTTTTTCTTCCTAGAGTGTTACTAACAACTCTATTCTAAACAGCTGTGAGCTAATTGCAGTCAGACTATCACAATAAGGATTAACCATCTGACTATTGGATTTCATATTGTAATAGAGAGAGCCTGGAGCACTGTGCCTGGCGCAAGAGCTGAGGCTGTGAACTGAAGTCAGGCCATGTATTAAATCAGATGCTTTCAAGTTCAATATCCAATGTATGAACTTGGCAAAGTCATCGCTAATATATTAGGCACTGGATATTTGCATAAATATATTCCAGCTAGTACAGATGCATTCAGTCAAGTACAAGATAAAATGGTTTGACAATAATGACTGGAGATGTTTTGTCCATGATACCAGGAACAAGGGGCAGTAACAAATGAAAACGATGAAATACGTAGGGTGCTATGTAAGTGTTGTGTTCCAGGTTTTTGTCTCAGTTTATACATGTCTGGGTTCTTCACCTTAATCCTCTGCCTGATTGAGGGAGCAGCAGAAATTCCTGCTGCTGCTTGAGTTGAGTCCATGGTAAGAGGCATACATGTGTTAGTGTACCTGTAACCATGGCGCCAGGGCACCAGTACCTTTTTTTTTTTTTTTTTGACAATAAACCTGGCCAAGTGCCTTCAAAACCGAACCAGCCTGTGGCCTGTCTTTGAATAACATCGAGGTCTGCTGAATTAACATGCTGCACTCTTTCCAAACAGATGCACTAAACAGCCCAAACCAGCATTACTGAGGCTCTGACGTTCCAGCCTTCAGCACTTAGCACTGGATAGTGCTGTCAAGTTCTGCTCAGCCGGCTATTCACACAGAACGCACACGCACAATCCAACTGGCCACCCATAACTAATCACACAAAAGCACTGATGTTACTTAGGACTAGTCCACACTAAAAACATACATTAGCAAAGTTGCGTTCCTCAGGGGTGTGAAAAATTCTCATGAGAGACATAGGTTGGCACGGCTTATCCCTAGTGTAGGCAGTGCTCAGCTAATCTAACCACCATGTTTTAGGGAGGTGGATTAACTGCAGCGAAGGGAGAAACCCCTTGTGTTGCTGTAGTAAGGTAGTTTCTACACGGAAGCACCGCAGTGGTGCGGGTGCAGCTGCCACAGTAGTGTTTTAAGTGTAGGCGTCCACTTGACTACCGTGTCTACACTTGAAACACTACAGCTCCACCACTAAAGCATTTCATGTACAGACACATTGCAGCAATGGGAGGGGCTCTCCATTTGGTGTAGGTAATCCCCTTTCCTGACAGGCAGTATCTAGGTAGAGAGGAGAATTCTTCCATCAGCCTAGCACTGTTTACACAGGGGGTGAGGTCAATTTGACTGTCACTCAGGCAGGTGGATTTTTTTACACTTCTGACTGATGTAGCTGGGTTGCTTTAACTTTATGGCTGTCCGCTAGGAAGAGGCAGAGACTGTACCAAGTCTAAATAACTTATGAGCTGGAATGTGTGTGATAGCTAAATTGTGGCTCATCCCATTTCAAATGATCATTTTACATTTGTGTAACTCCCCTGATTTCAGTACAGTTACGTCTGTAACAAGATGGTGCCCTTTAAGGAGAGCATTTGCAAATCCTGTGTAGTGATGGAGGCACTGCTCAATTTGGGAAAACATTTTCCTTAGTTTGAAAAATGAAGAGTTTTAAGTAGTGCTATAGTTCCTGTGTACGTGAGGCCCTAAAGCAGTTCTCAGGCAGACAGGGACTACAAAACAATTTCCTGCATGTCTTGTCTATTGTGATCCTATAATTATGAACCACATATCTTCAGCAGCCTCCACTTAACTGCTTGATACAGTGCTCTCCTAGAGAGAAGGTATTTAGTCTGGCAATCTGAGCTCTCTCCCTCAGCTATTGTCTGTATAGCTAAACTATAGAAATGGTGCCTGAAAAGCAGAAGCCTTCTTCACCACCATCTCGTGCAATGGAACCAAAGTAGCCCCAGTGCATAGGAGGAACTCCTGGCTCTTTAGCATGCAGAGCGGCTAATAAATCACAGCCGTGTGGTTCCAGCCACAAACCCGTGCACTGGGGGCAAGTGTCAGCTGCAGGCTTGGCTGCACCATAGCACTATTGATCCCCTCTCCCATAACAGCTAGAGAGGTACATGCCTGCGTGTCTTAGCACACAGTCCATTTGCTTGGGCTATAGAGTAGATAAGAGCTAATGGAAATTGTTCAGCATGTCCAAGGGTCTATGCTAAATTATGATTCTCTGGGCATGCGAGAGAGAGCGAGCATAGGAATGATCCCCTGATCCAGTATTTAGGAATTCTTGTGGGGGTGGCAGACACCCTCCTGCTCCAATCATTCCAATATTTACCCACAGTGGAACAGCTTCAACAGGGGACACAAAGATCCACACATCAGAATATCCCAGAGTTCAGGGATTAGAACAGTGATTCCTAACCTTTTCAGTAACACGGCACACTTCAATGAGACAAACAATTCCACAGAGCACTCACTTTTTTCAGCTGAATTGATTGCTCATAAATGTCACCTTTATTATGGTTACAGTCTTACTAGAGAGGTTTGGAACATAATGAATACAACAAGCTAAAGAAGGATCAAATGAATTAGTGTTTCAGATCCACCAGAAAAAAATACACGTCATCCCAATTTTGCCCTTTGGCCACCTGCATTTAGAATGTTCACATTTTAGAATTGAAAGACCAATACTTAGCTTTTAATTTGATGATTAATTTTCATGAGTTTTATGAGCTGTAATTTTGGTTGGATAGACTATTGTTTAAGATGAAACAATGTTTGTTTTTCATTGATTTTCATTACCTTTGTACAAAATTTCATATCACACTTGGACAGTTCTCACAGTACATCAGTGTGCCATGGCACACTGGTTGAAAACCACTGGATTAGAGAACTTCCCTGAGACCCCTGTTCACATCCTTTCTCCCACTTCTGGTAGAGAGGGTGAAGTGGAACCTGGTTTTCTCACATCCCAATTGAGTTAGATGCTCTAACCACTGAGCTAAAAATAATAAGTTGGGCATCACCACTACCACCACCTCCTTCTCCAGCAGACTTTTGAAGGGGATTCAATTCATGGGCACCCTCTGAATACACTGGCCAAATCAGGTCCTGCTTGCTGAATGCCTGTCTACCCCAGGTTTGTGGGTAGCTCTGGAGCTGAGGTGGGAGGTAGGCTGTTCAGATGCCTAGAAGGAGGCAACACTGCTTGTGCCTAGAGACAAAAAGATGCATCCAAGGACCTTTTACTTGGAAAAACTCAAGTGCTGAGTGAGTTTAGGCACCTTCAGTGTTGAATGGGCATTTTGTGGATCAGAGCAGAGCAAAAACTGGCATTTAAGTGGCTAAATACTTTTGTGGATCCCATTTCAAATGCTTCTTTAACAGTTCATTTCCAATGATGCCTAAGATCTCTGTGTGACTTTTGAATTCTGATTTGAAGAGCTGGGACAGAACTACATAGAGCTGATTTTATGTTTTAATGGGTAGTCACACACTGGGATGTGGTGTTCATCCCAGACCAGTCCCTGAAGGAGTTAAGGTGGCTGGTCAGCTAATTAACTGGCTCCTCTGCACCTGGAGAAAGAGTGGGGGAGAAATGAGAATTAAAAAGATGAAGCTCACCTGGACAGGAACAGGCCCAGTTTGCATAAAGCTAGATAGCTGAGGACAAAGTAGGATCACAATTCTTCTCTCTAAGACTAAGGCTAGAGGGGCATATCTGGAGGAGGCTGGAGAATGAGCTTGAAAGAGGCTATGTTTGAAGCAGTCCAGAGAAACTATATCGAAGTGTGAGACAGTATGTTCCTTAGCTGTTGACTGTTGGATCCCTGGAGTAAAACCCAAAGAACAGAATGGGACTGGGTTCCCCTAACAGTCTTTGGGGAAGTGGCACAGGCTGGGCAGTGAATTGGAAGACTGCCTGGGACAGCCAATACAGAGATTTGGTACACTCCCATTGTGCCCTTGACCCCTGAAGGGAAAAACTACCATGACTTGGCCACATAGCTAGGCCCCAGCGAAGGACCAGTCAAGTCTGGAGAGACAGAGTGAGCACCTGAAGGAAGAGGCTAATCCCTCTTGCTGGCAGAGCTAATTCCCAAAGCTGCTGAGAGAAGGTACTCCAGTGGTGAGTAGAGCACCCTGTAATGCACATTTACTAAATAATGAAAATAAATGCTTATTTCTCTAGTCCAGTTCCTTAAGTGGTAAATGGCAAATGCCACTTTTATACAGAAGCAGTAAATGGCTGTACCAAGAACCATCTAGACTGTAGTAGTTAATTATACAATTATTTTATTTATGCAAAGTGTAATTTATAGGCTATTGTGTTTACATAGCTTCTCTAGTCTAAACTATGGCCTATGCATTACCAGGATCCTTCTTAGTTCACAAAAGGCTTTACTTGTGGCCAATCAAGTTGAGACAGGAAGTGGCCCAGATGACCTTTCTTAGGAAATGCTTCATCAAGGGAAGATTTTGGAGAATCCTTATAATGAGCCAATTCCTTCACTCTGTTGTGGTTTTCTGTGTGACTTGTTCGAATATCCTTGGAAACAAAGACCAGCGCTCTGCAGGGGGAAAAATGTTTTTGTAAACCTCTCATCAATGCAACAAGCTATTTTCAGTGTGTTTTTAAGATAAGCCTAACTAAAAACTGCTTAACTCCATGTGTCCATTCATTTGGCCAGTTGGGATCCAAATCCAAAACAGACTTCTAAAATGCTAGTTCAGAGTGGGTTGTATGTTGTGACTTAATCTATGTAGCATTATGAGGGATCCATTTTATTAGATGGGGTGGAGATTAAATTCTGATTTACATAGCACATAGTATATTGTGTAAATCAACTTTCACTTGCTATACAGGTTTGGTATAATTTATATTTGTACTCAGTTTTCTAAACAAGATTTATTTACAGACGTGTTGATGAGTGCATTTTCTAGTATTCAAGCTAGATCATGTACATACTTCAACATCTATTACTTTTAAGTAAAGATCAAGGGTTTAAGAGCCTTTTCTATCTACTTTCAGGTATTTTTAATTGTGGTGGTTACTGTAAGTGCATCATCTTTTACAACTTTCTCTAACAGTAAAGTTTTTCAGGAGTGTGCTGTGGGGGTTTGTTTATTTTGTTTCCATTTGTTTTTAAATGGTCTTCATTTAATTTCAAAGTAAGATTAGTTAGTTGTTCCTCATACCAACTTGTTTAATGAGGTCCTATTCTGAAATCCCTTTGTCTTTGTCAGCAGTCCCATTCACAACAGAAAATTTGGTGTGATGGATTTGATCTCAAGTATCTGGGGCAAGAAGGGTGAACAGGAAAAAAACTTCACTATTTTCTTTTATTTAGTTCAGGGCCAGCCTTCTCCTTAACTAAAATACCCTCCCAAGAATAACAGAATATTTCCTGTTTCTTTGATCTGTTCTTCTGCCTATTGTTATATCCTGTAGCTATGGATCCCTTCCAGACATTCATTTCCTCAAGTTTGGGGAGGGAAGAATGGAACTGGGTAGGGGAATCAGGCTTTTTGCAAAACAATATTTCAAAAAGTCATTCTATATTCCTTAGCTTCCTTGCACAGGGAACTCCTCCAGAACTGACTAACATCTTCTGTAGGATTAACACTTCCTCATAAACAGATGGAGACCTGTGGCACTTTTCTAGACTGACAGATTTATTTAATGCAGTCCAACAAATGGGATTTTCTCCCATGAAAGCTCATGCGATAAATAAATTTGTTAGTCTTAAAGTGCCACAGGACTCCATTTGTTTCTCCGCAACAGGCTAACATGGCTACCTCTTTGGAACTTGACTTCCTTATAAAAACTCACTGTTTTTAATAAACTGGTTTCTATGGGGGCTTTTTAATTTTACATAAGAGTTATGGGGAAAAACATTTGTATAAAATGCATGAAAAGGCCTGTGATGCTATAGAAATGGTATTACTTTAGTTATTGAAACATTGTCATGTGAATAAGAGAAAATGCTGAAGAGCAAACGTTTTTATTCTCTCCCTGGTGTGAACCTAGCCTCAGCTGGCTATGGTCCTAGTCCTAAACACTTGTCCTTGTGAGCAGTTCCTTTCCTCAGCAGAATGTACGTAAAGGTCATGTGCTGTGGTAGCTGCCAGATTAGGGCGTTTCTCCAGATTCATACATATAACTGAAATGATGCATTATTGCTCCTTAGGTGATAATGTGTGTCTCATTTGTATTACTATAGTAACCTTTCCTCCTCTCCCTTTGATACCCAAGAGTTAGCAGGCAGTTTTGCTATATTAAGTGTAAAAACCTTAGTTAAGAATTTACACTTGTTAGATTAGAAACCACATTAACATTTTCAAGAAGACCTAAATCTCATTGAAAATGAGTAGAATTTAGGAACCCAACTCACCTAATTCTAATTAACAATGCTCAAAAAATAAGCTTAAGGAAACATTTTATAAGACAATTCATAAAGCAATCAGGTTTGGTATTCTTTTTGCTCTGTCCAAATATTTTGACTTTTCTATTTACAGTAACTCTTCTTTTTCCTTGGCTTAGAACTACAGTAATCTTTTATCAAGAAACACTTGGGAATGAATAGGCTACAGATTGATCGACAGTTTCTGGTACAGGACCTGAAATAGAATCTGTTTGTCTCCAGTGGAGTTATGGTTATGGGTGCTCAAATATTTGCAGAATCAAGCCTTTTATCTGCTCTAACTGCCCTTGCTTACATGTGGAATGAGATTCTCACCCCTACTCTAGGCCCTTTATGCCCCCCCAAAAAAGAGAGGATTTAAAATCCTGTGATAAATCCAGGAAAGTATTCCACGGATGCAGAAAGTGAGAAGGACAGCTGCAGACAGTTTTCTAAGGCTCCTTTCTGAAGGGGATAGGCTGGGGCAGGATCCTGGCATGTAGCATTGTGGAAGTTTTTGGGCAGTGTTGTTACCCATAGGGCAACCCAAGACAGCTGCTGTGACTCTGTGTTGATATTATAGTACCCCAGTGCCCTAGGTATTATCAGGCCCTTGTTATGGACCAGGATCTACTGTGCTAGGCACTGTACAAACACAATTAATGACAATCACTATCCAAAGGCTTACTTAGATAGCCATTCCCCTCTTTCCCCAACCGACTGTCTAAATTATGCTGAGGGCTGCCCTGGCCAAGGTTTCTGGAGCATGCCTGAATCAGGAGTGCAAGAGTTGCTTAAAGTTCTCTTAGCATGCCCTTCTTCCTGGGCTGTGAACTCCATGCTTCATTTCGAAGAGACAGAATTTTACCCAGGGTTGAACTGGTCCTTCGTAATGCTCTCAGGCCTTGTCGTATCTTTTCTTCCTCATGGCTCTGATCATCTGTTGCTCTGATCATCTTCTCAGGAGATGGCCTCTTTTCAGTAATGCACCCGTAAACTTGTCCCTGTGATTGATCTAGATTAGCCATTCTTACCTTTTTTGGGGAGCACAGTGTAGGTGGTCTCCATGCCACCATGGATGTGGTCAGTCACGTGACAGTGCAGTAACCAAGTGCCAGGGTACTTTGGAAACATTTCTACAGTTTGAAATGTCCCAGGGAAAAGGTCGTAGACATCTGCCCGGTAAACTCCAGTGTGCTTCAAAGGGAAAGTAACAATAACAGTTACATTGCAGTGATGGGATAAATACACAGTGCTGTAATACAGTGAGCTATATTCTCTTCCAACTGACCCAAATGCTCACTCTCACTCTAGTCATGCAGTGGTTTTAATAGGACTTCAGATGGGAAGAAAATGACTAAGATTTGGCCCAGGAGATAAGAGAGAAAATGTGGGTGAGGTCATATCTTTTATTGAATCAACTCCTGCTTTTGAGCTACACACTGTGCTTCTTCCAAGTACATCATCCCCAGACCAGCCTCATTTCACAGATCCAGTAATTCATCTGTGCAGATATTTTAAAAGGAAAGGAGGAAGCACAATTCTTGTATTATCATGTGTGGCAACTTAGACATGTGACCCTTACCTATACTGAATCCCATTATCAAATATTTTTTAGCTTTCTCTCATAAGCTTTCTTGGACTGATCAAGTGTTAGTTTTATATATAAATACTGTAAGTTCAAGTTACAAGACTGTGACTTAATAGTGTAACACCTCATTCCTCATGAAAAGACTGAACATAGCAAGAAATGAACATAAAAGGAATTTTACCTTATAATCAAAGCTGTGGCCATGGAAATGAGCTGGATGCATGTCTACTTCATTCCCCATTCCCAACAGATACCAATTTACTGTATCTCCAACATGCATTGTAAGACCATGTAAATTTCCAAACAGTTTTCCATTAATGGCTGGGTGGGAGAAAAACATTTTTGGTTTTGATACTTAGACTTTAACGGCAGGAATTTTGAGAGTTTAATGCTAGTTGTAGGCAATGAGAACTTCTTAAATGTCTCTTTAAAAATAAAGGCACCCACTAAAGGTACTGTCCCTATCAAATAAACAAAGCTAAGATGATAGGATCTGATATGATACATCACACGTTTACTCAGTGGGAAAAGATGCTAGGAGCGTGCTCTATCTTAGCATGGGGCTGATACACAGGGGTCTTGTGAATCTTCAATTTTCATGGAATACAGACAGTTGAGGCTATCAGGAGATGCTCAGTACCTTTCAGGATTAGGCTTTATATTATCACTTGGTCCAACATATTTGTTTGCTGATGTTTAACAATTCATTTTAATCTTAGGGATTAGGATTTCAACCTGGATACATTTTTATGGGTAATAAATTAGAATAATATAAAATGGCTTTATTTTCAATATTTTTATTTAAATTGGATTTAAGCATCTGTTTAAGTGCTGTCCTGAAAAAAAAGGATTCTTGTCTGTTTGAGTAGGGCATGGACCCAGAAGTGGACATTCATTAAATGTTGGAAAGTCACGTATACACCCAGTACCAAAGAGCAGATTTCAGAGACAAATTGGACAGCTATAGATTTCAAAGATACATTGAAATGAAATTAGAGAAGTACCATGCATTTTATTGCTTTCAATAAATTCCTCATCTTCTTTGTTCACTTTTTCTGGATTGGCAGAATAAGTTTTGATGTTTTCATCCAAGTACCAAGACTCATTTTCATCAAAAATCATAAAAAGAAGAGCAAATTGAACTCTCTTTGGCAACACAAATGTGGGCAAATAATTCTTGAGACAGACGACCAGTGTACCTATTAATCCACTGAAGGTATCCTGAAAACACAAGGGAGGGACAAAATTCTCATGGGTTCCTTATCTCAACAGAACAGTCTTATATCCGAGTGGAATACTCATTAGGAACAATATCACTGAGACCAAGAATGAATTTGTATTGGCTTTTAGTAAATGACAATTGAACGAGGAAATGTCACAGATAAAGAGGAGGATTGGGACAGAAGATGCCAAAAGGTGCAACAGAACATACATTGACTTTTTTTCCCCTCTCCATATGTTGTAGTTATTGCTAGAATTAATGTTATAAAGCAAGTTCCAAAAGCCGTGTTAGTCTGGTTCAGCAGAACAAACAGGGGGTCCTGTGGCACTTTTCATTCTAAGTTGCTTGTATCTCTCTCCAAAATTCTTTAGAGATGACATTTTTTGTACTTGGTCTCCAGTCAAGAGTGTCTTAATTCAAATAAACGCATATGTGATAACCTTTGCTTTCAGAATTTCTTTTGCCCTATTGTACTCAATTTGCATATAGCATCACAGCAGTCTTCTGTGCAAATGACCAGTCACATATCTGCTCTATTAATTCTGATCAGAGTTAATGGAATCACTCTTTAGCTTTCAAGGATTTTTAGGGTGGTTGCTTTGAATATTGGTTTTGGCTAACCAGTACATAATAGCAAAAATAGAAGGAAAGGTAGTTTAATTCCTTGCTGAGTTAATGGTTTGTATTATGCACTGTAAAGTAACAAGCCTAATTAAAACAAACAAGGAGTCTGGTGGCACTTGTAAAGATTTGTTAGTCTTTACAAGTGCCATGAGACTCCTTGTTTGTTTGCTGAACTAACACGGCTACCCCTTTGGAACGTGTCATCAAGCCTAACTAACTAGTAGTAGTAGCAGGGGCTCTCCGTGTAGCGGAGAAAATGGAAGAGGGCCCAACTCCTTTTCCTTTTCCACTGGAAAGTTGGTGTTGTTTTTTTTAAAACTGCCATTAGAAATGTACCTTAACTCTGTCCACAGTTGAGTAATAAGCCCAAGGAATACAGGAGGGATCTCCATTCCCAGAACCAGATCTCGTGGGGATTTTCCAAACATATTTTCCTATTTCACCTGAAATTAAGTGGATATTAGTGTATTTAAAAAATGTATTCACTTTGTGCTCACCTTCTCCACAACTATATTTATTAAAAGAAGTTGATGACAATATCCTTTGAATCATCTGTCAAAGATTTTAAGTTTTGTTTGATTTTTTAAATTGACCTATTTGATTTCTCCCCAACACCCTGACAATCAAATCATGGTTTGCAAAACACTTAAACAACATAGAGTATGACACAGGAACTTTGCCCTTCAGGAAAAGTCGTTATTTAAGAAGTTGTTGCTTTGAAACAGATGGTATTTTCATTTACAGCTTATTTTTGCTATCAACTTCCCCTTCCTGAGTGCAGCTATGGCTGACTTGTTTTGTTTCCCTTCTGCAGATCCGTGAAACCTCTTCTTCAAATGCCTTTGTGTGATGGCACTATTCTGGAACTTCTTAGAGAAGTAACTTCGTATTCTATGAAGAATACAGAGATCCCAGAATAACTTTTAAAATCACATACTGATTGCACAGGCCAAATCATGCTGTTCTGACATGGCCTAATCTGTTTTGCAGATCTCTCTGCTTCAGGACTGTGAAATGTGACTTCAGGATCTGGCACTACACTAATAAGGCCAAGTCGACACTAAAAAGTTAAGTTGACCCAGCTATGTTGCTCAAGTTATGAAAAATCCACACCCCGGAATGTCATAGTTAAAGTGTCCTAACCCCTGGTGTAGCTAACACCGGCTTGGCAGAAGAATTCTTCCATCACTTAGCTACTGCTTGTCTGGGAGATGGATTGACTACAGTGACAGGAGACAGCCTCCTATCTCTATAATGAGTGCGTGCACTGAACTATAGTGGTGCAGCTGCAGCTATGGTACTGTAGCATTTTAAATGCAGACATAGCTTAAAATATTGTGCAATAATAGTAACTGTGAATGAGCATTAATTGCCAACTAATCAATAGTTTTATGAAACATAGTCTAGCTCCTTGTATTTGCTTGAGAGCCAGACCAGCTTTGTAAAACGGCAATGGCTGAGTAAAAGAAGGTGTTTTGTTTTTCCGTTCCAAGTCTCATTAAACAGCTTGGCGTTTGCGGTGGAGTGAGTGATGTCTGATTACCTGGCTTGGTTACAGCAACGGTGGAGCTGTCAGTTTTCACTCCATGGGCATGTATAGAATAATTTCTCTTGGCCAAATTCTTAAAAACAATTGTAACTTTATCGCCAACACTCGCAAGAAGCAATGGACCTGTTGGGTTGAAAAGAGATGGGGTTTTTACTAGCTCTAACGGAGGTCACAGCCGTAAAAGGGCAGTTTCTTGTGCTACATGTGAAGTTGCAGCAGAAGTGGCTATGAGGCCTCCATTGCAATACATGGCCTAGAAAAACACAGTTGAAAAGTGGTGAATTATTCCTTATGCAAAGAGATTTATTATTTACACACTTTGTTTATTCATTGTAAATTAATTGGTTATTAGACTCAGCCTTTAAGGCTAGCAGGAACCATCATGACCTAGTTTGACCCCTGCACATAATAGGCAACAGAACCTATTCATCCCTCCTGCAGCAGGCCCATAAGCTCTGGCTGAGTCACTGAAGTCATCCAGTCTTGATTTAAAGCCTTAAAATTACAGCAAATCCACCATTTACTCTTGTTAAAACCAGCAAGTGACCAGTGGATAACCCAAGAAAAAACACACACTTCACCACCACCACCACCACCCCCTCTGCCAATCTAACCTGAGGGGAAATTCCTTCCTGACCCCAAGTATGGTGATTATTTATACCCTGAGCATGTGGGCAAGCCCCACCAGAAAGACCTCTGAAAGAATTCTCTATAGTAACTGAGAGTCCCCCCCATCTAGTGTCCCATTTCCAGCCATTGGAGACATTTGCCGCTGTAGGCAATCTTACACCATCCCTTCCACATAACTCATCAAGTTCAGTCTTGAAACAAGTAGGGCTTTTTGCACCCACTGATCCACTTTGAAGGCTGTTGCAGAACTTCACTGCTCTGATCAGGAGTGTGCACAAAGGGGAGCAAGCAAGGGTATGAGCCCCCCAATAATGGCCAGGGGCACAAAAGTCTCCAACTCTAGGGCTGCAGGAGGAGCTCTGTGCCCCTCTAAAAGGGGACAAATTTAAATTCCTGCACATGCCCCTCCCTTTGATGGTTAGAAACATTCATATGACTTTAAGCCTAAACTTGTTGGCCAATTTATATCCTCCTCCGCCCCGCCCCGCCCCCCCCCCATACCAGCATTGGCCCTTAATTTAAATAACTCTTCTCCTTCCCTGGTATTTCCCTCTGTGTTTGTCAAGAGCAGTCACATTTCCTCTTTGCTTTCATTTTGTTAGGCTAAACAGACCAGGCTCCTTAAGTCTCCTCTAGTAAGGCAGGTTACCATTTCCTTTCTTCAGCCTACTAGCCCTTCTCTGCTCCTGTTCCAGTTTAAATTAATCTTTCTTAAACATGAGACCAGAACGGCATGCAGTATTTTAAGTGAAGTCTCACTAGTGCCTTGTACAATGGTAATAACACTTCCCTGTCACTACTGGAAATACCTCACCTAGTGCATCCTAGGATTGAATTAGCCTTTCATGGCCACATCGCTTTGGCAGCATGTATTCATTCGGTGATTGACCAATCTACCCATGTACTTCTACTCTTACCCTGTTACTTCCAACTCATAAGACCCAGTTTATAGGAAAACTCATGGTGTTCATCTCTGTGTGACTTTGCACTATTAAAATCTCATTCCCTTCTATTACTCTAGTTTTCAAGGTCATCCAGCTCTCCTTGTATGATATTCTAGTCCTCCATGTTGGCAGCACCTCCCAGCTTCAGGTTATCTGCAAATTTTATTGGCACACTTTGTCTTTTTGTGCCAAAGTCATTAATGAAAATGTTTAAAATATTTGCCCCCAGACCCATCCCTGGGAAACTCCACTAATAACCTCCATTCAGCCAGATATTTTTCTGTCTGACCTCTGCAATCTCCCCTTTAATCAGTTCCTTACCCACCTTTTCCATTCTTGTATTAATCCCTTTCGCTCCAATTTAGCTGGCAATTTCCCATGTGGAACTGAATCAAAATTTACTAAATTCCAAGTAGAATAGCTAAATAGCCTATTTTCTACACAAAAGAAATGCAATCTTCTTTAAAAAAAGAAAAGAAAGAAATCAGGCATGATCTACCTTTTTGTAAAATCATGTTGCATTTTATCCAAGTTACCATTTACCTCCGTCTTTAATTACTCTCTTTCAAGATTTTGTTCTAAAACCTTGCATACAATTGAGGTCAAACTAATGGATCTGTAATTTCCCAGGTCACTATTTTCCCCTTTCGTAAATATAAATACTTTATTTGCAGCTCTCCAGGGTATGACAGGGAATTTATGAATTAACTAAAAAGATCTTTGCTATTGGTTTTGCAATATCATGTGCTAGTTCCTTTTAATAATCTATGGAGATTATCTGGGGCTCCCAATTTGGTCCTGTTAAAACCAACCTCTGCATTTCTATCAAATCTAAATTCATTATGATCATACCTAAAATTTCCAGATGCTTCTGCTCCTCTGTCCTTTCTTTGCGAGTGCTGAACGTCCTGTCCGTGTATTCCCTATAAACAACTTTCTTGTACTTTGAGCCAATGAATTTATCTTCTTTATTTAAAAATGGATTTCCGGGGCTAGGGGAGAAAAGAAATTCAGGAATTCAATAAATGCCTCTTGATGTTCTGACAGCATCTGTCACAACCGTGTCAGACAGTTAACCATAATAAAACTGCTAAATGCTACGTAGTATTGAACTCGCCATTTCTACTGTAGGAGTACATTTTGTTGTGATGTGTCTCTGACCCACAAAGAAAATAGAGCCAATGGGAAGAGCTAGAATGCCAGCAGATTATTAGGAGGACTACAATCACAAAGGCTTAGCAAGGTGTTTAAGCAGGCGCGCATTGACTTCAATAGACCTGAGTATCTTGTCTGCTTAATGTTAGGTCACTGCTTATGTTTCTAGCGAAGTTGAGACCCTGGTCATTTTATGTGGTCTGAGGCTGATAATTAGAGCCCTGCAAATCCGCGGATATCCGCATCCGCAGATGCCCGCAGACCATTTCTTGCAGATGCAGATCCAATACAGATCCACATATTTTTATCTGTGCATGGCTAGAGCCCTGCAAATACATGGATATCTGCATTCGCGGATACAACACAGATATCTGTGGACCATTTCTTGCAGATGCAGATCAGATGCGGATCCGCATATTTGTATCCGTGCAGGGCTCTACTGATAATGCAAGTCATTCTCACAAGAAGTGGCTTTGGC
Organism: Pelusios castaneus; assembly: GCA_007922175.1. Lineage (NCBI taxonomy): Eukaryota > Metazoa > Chordata > Testudines > Pelomedusidae > Pelusios > Pelusios castaneus. The sequence goes on along the minus strand of ML685789.1, from coordinate 3,351,044 downwards.
ATCTAATCCGCCTTACTCTAGGTGGGGGGTTTCCTATCTCTGGATTGCAAGCAGAGATAGGTGCCTTTTTCACGATGTACCTGGGACTGCGGGTCATGTGACTCCCACCTCAACGAAAGATACTTGCTGGCATTAAATTCCCTGACATTCAGTGTATTAGCCGCCCAAAAAAACTCCTCAGGTCTCTGTCACCCTTTCTTTTGCCTTGTATATTAATATGTGCTCTCCCACTCCCACTGTGGGTGTGGTTGCAGTGGCGTACCAATGGGCCAACACACATGCCAGCTTTGGTGGACGTTGGCCAGGCCCTCCTTGAAGGAACTGCCTCCTGCTGACATCCTCACAGGCCACGCTGATCCAGCCTGCGGCTCCTTCGTTGCGCCTGGTGGAGGGGCCTGGAGGACTGGAGTCAGAGGGGCAGGGTTGGCATGACTGCTGGGGATGTCATTGAGGGTGGTTCCTCAAAGGAGGTCCTGGCCAGCACCTTCCACGGGCTGGTACTCTGGGTCATGGCTCCCTTTGTACACCACTGATAAAATTCCAGTATATAGAGAGAATTTTTAAAACATAAACAGCACATTTTTCACAACAATAGTAATGATCAGTGTGAAGTCAGCTCTCACTTACAAGATGCTCTTTCTGGATGAACGCAATGAAAGCCATGTATTTAGAGGTAGTGAGTTTGTCAGGCCGATTTGAGTTGCTGACAGAGTAACTGTATCACAACCTTTGGGAGGAAGATTCCTCCTGTTGGCATCTCCCATGGGCTAGCTTAAATGGCTCCCACCTAGCATGCTTACTTTCATGGATCCCATACTTAGGCACCTGTCTCTCCCCATTCATTGTCCAGGAAATCTCGACACCTATAACTCAGTCTTTGTGGATTCCAGTGATTTCTTCAAAGTGCCTAAAAGTTGGGAGGTTGCAATTCTCAGTCACCATATCTACATCCCTCTGTGGAGGGCCCAGACGTGTGTCCCTAAGGATAGGAGGAAGCCTGTGACACTCTGCAGGGACTGAGAACTGCTGAAGAATGAGGTAGTTAGTTGAGAAAACAATGAAAAGTGGGAGAGGAGGAGGTAGGATGAGAACAGCTGACAGTGAAATACTATCAAACTAACTGGTGTAAATATAAACAAACAATTATGATGGTGTATTTTTTTAGCCTTGCCTGGAATTGGAAGCTGAAAAATTTTGGTAGGTAGTAAATGTCACGGCTGGGATGTGTAGTCACAAAACACCCTACCTCTCACTGATGGCCTTATAACTGAGGCAAACCAACAAGCACCTGATTACGACAATAGCGTTAATTAGTAATAATACATCTAGGCTATGGCTTCATAGCAAAGCAGATCTGGCTATGGGGTAACAGTTCTCACTGTTAAAACAAAGGCATATGTACATATGTAGGAAGTAAAGAAAAGAGTAATTCTCCTTGGTAAATGTTTACCATCTGAACCCTGCATGGGGTTCTCCAAGCAATTGGGTAAGATGTTATATATGTATTGCAATATCAGGTTAAACAGGACATGTAGTCACCAAACATACAATATAAAGTTGTTATAGCATTGTTGTTATAGCAACAAATATATATATAAAATAACCGGCACAAAGCCTGGGAGCTACCAGGAAGTGCAACTGCCCACTATAAAGTTTCCTGAAGGACTATAGCACTCCTAGTAGATAGCACTGTCTGTCTCACAGTTCCCTTGGAGTAATCACAAATTCAGGTGACTTCCCCCATCACTCTTTCACTCACTTTCTCTCCCATCTTCTCCACCCACCTCCTCCTAGACAACAGAAAGAAAAGTTAGTTTCATGTGTTGGTGATGGTATTTTTGGATGTTCATTATTACCTTTCCTCATGGAACTGATGCCTCTCCTGCTCCCATGTCCTGTTGGGAGAATAGTCCCATTCAACTTCCACTGCAGCAATATAATAAGTCTTTTCATGCAAATAGAGCGATGGAATCATATCCCACAAACTGCATTTTTTCACTTTGTATTTCTGTTTCATGCCCCCAGTAAAGTGATCTGTTGTCAAACATTCCACTTCAAAAACTCCTGGAGAGAGACATATAACAAGCAAGATTAAAAGAAAACCTTGGTAGCTAGGAGATTGAACCCTTTACCTCGGTGTCATCTGTGTCTCTGCTGTACCACCGGTGCTGATTCCGATTACAGACTCCCTGACGCACAGAATATAAGCTCTTGTAAGATGCAAGGTGCTTGTCTAACTTTACTACTGTGAGCAGTACCTCTGAAACATGTATAAATATTTGCAGACTTGGGGCCTTAGATTGTGCTACACCCCCCACAGAAATAGGCACCAAAATCTGGGCTACAGAAAGGTGCTAATCTCTGTTTAGCGGTGCACAAACAGGAACTCCTACCCTGGAGTCAGCCAATTTGGGCACCCGAGTAGTTTCTTGTGGGGAATAAGTCAAGTGCCCAACTCCCTCCACACAAAACAGTTGCCAAGTGTTCGTGGTGCTCACTTTATAATTCTTTGCCTAGTAGTTAGGGCTGGTTTCCTATGATGTGGGAGTCCAGGTCAGGGAAAGATTTGAGCCCAGGTCTCTGACCTCTCAGGAAAGCGCACTAACCACTGAGCTACAGGACATTCTGATGTGGCGCTTTCCTAACCGGTTCTGGTGAAGCTGTTTTCCTGTGACTAAATAATGATAGAGACTGGAACAGGGGCACTAGAGCCAGGATCTTCCACTTCCCAGGTGGTTTTCCTAACCACATTTTAAGCCATTCTCTCTGAGACCCCATGAGTGTTACCCTGTGAATAAATATTTAATATTCAGAGGCTGCCTGCTAGATCTGGCCCCACCTGCAATCGAAACAGAATGTCTGTCTTCCCTGGTTTATGGATTGCTCTGGGGCTTAGGTGGGAGATGACGGGAGTAAGGCACTGGTGTTCATGCCCAGAGCCCAAAAGATAGGGAGGGAACCCTTATCCTGAAATCTGTCATTCATGGAGTGAGTTTCAGAGTCTACAGGGTTTGGTGGGGTTTTGTGGATCACAGTGGAGCCAAAACAGGGACTTAAGCACCTAACTCCAAGATTTAAGTGCCTAAATCTGGGGTTTAGATGTCTAACTGCCTTTGTGGATTTGGGCCAACATCTAAAACTGTACTCAGTGGTACACCTTTCAGTCGTCATGTTCTGTAGCAAGCAATACTCCTGTAAAATAGCCATCCTCAAGCTTTCATTCTGGAGACCACTTCAGAACAGAATCGACTACAGACCCTTCTCTTTGCCCTGCAACTCATTGCTTGGTTTAATTCGGCTAAATTGTAGCCTGTTGAGCAGAGCCAGGTAGGGATGCAAGAAGACTACACACCAACTCTTGTGTGCCACTGTATAATGTCCCAACACCTTGGATTTGGGGTCAGAAGGGTCTGCATACCACTATCTCCCTCCAAGCAAAATGGGCAAGGAGGGGGTAGAGTTTGGTTCCTCCTGTGTGCTGGCCAGCATAGCTGAGCTGCTACAGGGGGTGGAGGGTAGTAATTTATAAAGTCCTGTATGGATACAAAACGTGTTTGTGGCTTGGATGTGGATGCATGGTCCGTGAATATCCGCAGATTTGCAGGGCTCTAGTAATCTACTACTGGGAATGGCAAATAGGGAAAGGCTTGTATCTGTCTGAGGGGTGATTCTAATCAGCAAGGTACCCATGCCTTTCCCAGTGCATACTGTAAAAGCACAATCGAGTGCAGAGCACTGGGATCGCTCCACTGGCTACTGGTCCATGGTTCATTGTCGGAGAACTACTGCCACAAAATGATCAACAAGAAGTTTCTTGGTCTAAACTAATATTGCTTTTGCTATGATCTGTCTATCGGAGGCAATGGCAGAAACTTAAGTGCCCATATACAAGGGAAAGCATAGTAAAGATGGTCATTATTCACCTTCAGAGTCAGGCTTCATGATAGCTGTGAGAGAGGTATGCGGAAACAGGTTTGTTGTGTCCCTTCTTGTCCCTTTAGTTAGGAAAGTGTTTTCTGAAAAATATATCCCATGAATATCAACCTCCGATCCCAAGCCAATCAAATGCCAAGAAACAGTGTTTCCTGTACACATCTCCAGGCCAGGCTGGTTTCCATACATATATCCATTAATGGCTGCAGGAAAGTTGTGAAAGCCAAAAGTAATCCGATTAGTGCATTTAAGACATTATATGCTGCATCCATTTTTAGTATCGCACCAGATAATGTGGTTTTTCTAGTCTAGAAAATGTCTCACTAATATCTTCAACCATTTAATCAGAACAAAGTAACGCTTAAAATCTAGGTTTTATAAATAAAATATTCAGTAACATTGAATTACATACTGTATTGCCTTTGAAAATATGACTCTGGCCTGAACCACTGGGAAAAAGGGACTTTTCTACTCAACAGACCAGCTTCCTCTGTGTTATCAGGAACATGGCTGTAGCTTTGCTGACTAAAATACATTTTCATTGCTTTTTACTCCTGCTATCACTGCTAAGACAGGAGGAGTTATGGTCTAGTCCTTTTAGGGTATTGAATGTAGCTAAGTGCCAGTCAGCTACACCTGTGCAAACCCAGCGATGGAGTTACACAACTATCGCTGAGCGCCTAATTTCAAGGCAGGTTTCAATGAGAGTAAAATCTGTGTTGCTGAATTTAGCAATGAGGCACAAAAAATAAAGAAATGCTTGATGCTCAGGGCCTAGGTAGATCTCCCAGGTAAGTCTGGTTTTTGTTTTGTTTTTTTTTTTTAAAAATTTGAAATCTGAATGTATTTTATCCAGAAGCTACTGAGGGACAAGCAGCACAAAGCTCCGCCATGTTGTTGTTATAGACTTAGTTGGCAGAATAGCTTTCACTTTAAGGTGAATTTAATGCTGATGGAAGGTTCTAGAACCTGCGTTTGAAATGAATATCCTTCATTCATACATGTAACACACACAGCAGAGGTTGAGAGCTTTCTCACACTGCCCAAGCTAGGTATTTTAACCCATCCTTGAAAGGACGCCCCTGAGAGCTATTCATGCTTCATACCCATTCAGTCCTCCTTCTGCTGAGACTGCCAGGAAGGGTACACATCAGTGCTAATAGCAATGTAGATGCCTGTCTAGAGACCATGGACTTCTTCCACATGAGACACGGAACAACTGTTAGCTGGGAGTGAATTGTTAAGCAGTTGCCTAAGGTAAGCTGTGTTTGAAGTTGCTTTACATATATTTACTGTATATTAGGGGAGTTGTAGACTATAACCAAGTACAAATGCAGCCTCAAATTGTTACTTAAGTGACCTTTATCAGCTATACAACATATCCATTATAAAGATGTTAATCCTCAGTGAATGCTTAATATTGAGTTTGCATTAGTTGGTATACAATTTCCCTATATCTATACCAGTTGGTTAAACAATATCAGGTATAATTTTCTCTCATACTGCAATCTGCTAGGGAAACATTTTTAATTGTGTTTATACACAGTTGTACTGTAAAGAGTTTTTTACAAACAATTCAATAGAAATAATTGAACTATATTTTCAAAATGGTCTGAGTGCAGCCTCTAACTCTACACAGAGAGAAACATATAGAAATGTAATTCTTCGTATGTTTGAAGATGAACCCAGATGTAAGTGTGTGATACTTCATTTAGCATGTTGTCATTATAACTAATAGACAAATACTAAAAAAAAAAGTTGTCCTTACAGTGCATCTTGTTGGACTCCTGGAAGTCCTCATCTTCCGTGTCAATGTCATTAGGATTTATTAGAAACGTCAAAATATTGTCATCCAAATACCAGCTCAGATTCTCATCAAACACTGTAGCAAGTAGGAAAAATTCCTTGTCCACCTTTTTCTGTGGACAAGAACCAACACAAACAGAACAACACAATTGAGTAAACTGAAGGACAGCAAAGAGCTTCTACTTGTAAATTACTTTGTGACTATACCTTACCAAAGAGAGAGAGAGACAGGTGGATGGATAGATAATTCCTCAGATGAAAGATTCTCAAAACTATCTAGCCACTCAACCTGGGCTGTAGTTATCCATACATATTATCCTGCCAGGTGTCTTATTATTGACCTGCAGGAGCCACCTCTAGCAATGAAAGGCTCAGTATCTTTATCCATTCAAGTCCCTGGTGTCTCTGCTGAGATTTGCCAGTCAGGATGCCACTTGGTGACTTTGTGATGTGTCCATCAGAAATTGGAGTGGAACACTCACTTGATACTGTCCAACAAATACCCATTAAATGATGATACACCACCTCCTTACCAGGGGTGTCATTGCCCTGCTAGCTGAGCTGGCAGCCCAGCCCCGGCTCCCCAGCTGGGATTGGAGCTGGATCCTGCTGCTGCAGATCCCAGCCAGGCCCCAGGTCCCCAGCTAGGATCGGGGCCGGACCTCGCCACTTCTGGCGGCCAGAGCCCTGCTGGACTTGGTGCACTGGTGCTGGGAGTTAGGGCTGTGCCCCATGTGCTCAGTGCCAGCAATGCCATGGCTCCTTACTGTGATCTGGAAACAGCCCATTCCCAGTTCTTTCATGGATGATCCCATGACCACCCCCAAATAAATAAATAAAAACTTTCCCGCTCTTCCCCCAAAACAAGAGTTCAGTCTGCCGGCTTTTCAAGTCACAGTTCAGGAAGGGAAAGCAGATTGGGTTAGAGGGTTATAAACAGTCTCACTTTTCCTGGATTTACCTGTTTTCCAGAGGGAAGCAGAGTTCCTTTCCTGCATACTAACAGAGGGCCCACAAGACCAGAGTTGGTGTCTTTGATGGAGTCTGTAGCTGAATAGTAAAGCCAGGTTAAGCAATCTGGATCTTCCTGGGTGGGACCCACATCTTCTGACACCTTCCACTCATATGTAAACGTAGAACCAGGACTCACATGTGAAGCTGGAGCTTCAGTGCCTATTATAAAATCAGCATTAAAAGTCAAGCCCAATAGCTAACCTCCTGATCATAAACACAATTACTTCCATCATCTAAAATGCATCAAGATAAAAAATGTCTTGTTCCTCTGAGCTTTGCAGGGATCTCCGGGTTTCCATATTCACCTCCAGAGATGACGTGGTACAGTGCACCCTCGTTGCTCTTGCTGTAGCTCACACCATGAGGCTGAATGCTGAATGGGTGGTTGCCATTGTTCTTGAAGGTCACCCTGATGATGTCACCCACTTCTGCTTTGATGACCGGGCCTAGTAAAGAGGGCAGATCTTCATGATCAGACTGTTTTGATCCAGGTGGGGCATGAAACAAAAGGACTGACACAGGGCTCATGGAAGACAACAGAATCCTTTGAGCCCTTTAACAAACTTACTTTACCACCAATTGGCTCAAATCAGGGTGCTTTGGTATATCTAGAATGCACAGCTGCATGCAGAGCTGCAGGGAGCAGGAGTCTGCAGCCATGCCTTGCTGGAGACCAGGAGAGGCAGCTGAGCTACAGCCTTCACTAAGGGAGAAGCTGTGGTCACTGGATGACTGTGGGAGGCAGAGAGAGGCTAGATAGGGAGGAAAGGAAGGCAGAGGAAATTGAAGGGAAAATAGGTACAGTGACTAGAAGGGTTACAGAGCCTGTTCTCTTCAGCTAACCGTAGCTCTAGAGGGTACTGAGAATGATAGCGGTACTGTCTGAACCCTCTTTTTTCATTTAATTTCCAGCGGGTGTAATTCCTCCTAGGTTACTGCACATGTAACCCCAACCCATTAGCTCCCCGCCAGGCATGATCCTTTTGTTGCCAGAGCACTTTCTTTGTGTCCTCTTCATACCATGCCCATCACAGACACCTGCTACAGCTCTACCTTCCCCCATTTAGTTTAGGGATGTCTTTGTTCACTCCACAACAGACGTAACCCCGCAATGAAGGCATCGTGCACCCTCTAACCAGTCATTCTTTTGCTCTGCATCAGATCTCATGAACCACCTCCCCACTCATTCATGGAGCTGACTTAACCCGCTCGGTGCGAATATAAACTGGCACCCTTCCTCCTATATGAAGCCTGCAGCATTTATAAGCTAACTAGTCATGTACAAGGAGTTTACAAATGCTGCAGGTCCTCCTAGAGAGTTAGCAAAGTCCTTCAGCTTTGTCTTATATTGTTTTAAACATTCTCACCTAAAAGTCCAAGATGCTCTTCTTCGGGAAGCCTGTTCTTTTGCTTTGTGAAGGTGTCATCCGTGTACTCCTTATAAACTGCTTTTTTATAAGAGCCGCCAATTCTCTCTTCACTTTGTTCAAAAAATGTTTGAGATTCACTGTACAGAAGAAATTTGATAGAAACAAACAAATTTAATAACAATACCTTGCTCTTACATACTGCTTTCATCAGTAGATCTCTAAGTGCTTTACAAAGGAGGTCCGTTTCCTCCCTGTTTTACAGTTGGGGAAACTGAGGCACAAGGCAGGGAAATGACTTGCCCAAGGTCTCTCACAGGCCAGGGGAAGAGCTGGAAATAGGACTCAGGTCTTCTGAGTCCTATTTTAGTGCTCTATCCTGTAGGTCATATTCTAGCTGGATTCTCTTCACTGCCGTATCAAGGGTATGCTGAAAAAGCCTAGTAGAACCATAAATTAAATTCTCCACAGCTTGTCACGCACACATACTTCATTAGATGGCCCGTGCTTAGTCAATTTTATTCTGGTTTTAGGAAAAACGTATTTTTATTATGAGTTATACAAGAATACAAAGAGAAATAAGACCATGAACAAAACTTAAACAGTTTGCAGATTGTAAGCTTACTTTGTAATTTCCCCCTCCCTCCCCATTCAAGACCTCACAGCACTTCAGAGAGATTGATTAAGCCTCAGCCCAGGAAAGTAGTAAAGTATTAAACCCAATTGGTAGATGAAGAAAATGACTTGACTAGGTCTTGGCAGAATCAGATGGAGCTATGGTTTTCAAACTTTTTTCCTCAGGACTCTGTTGGGAAAAAAAACATTTGTGACCATGATCCAACAATGACATCTTTCAGCAATGCATCCCAGTCTTTCAGTGGCAGCAGCAGAGAGCATACGACCCAGTACCTGAGGTTTGACCCAGTACTGGGTCCTGACCGGTCTTTTGAAAACCACTGAGAGAGAACACTAGGGTAGAATCTCAGCTGATATGTATTTGCTGATGTCCATAGACCTATGAACTGATCTCAGGTGAGGATCTGGTCTTTGTTCCTGTTTTCTTGCCCGTTTAGACTGTTGACTGACCAGCCCTGAAATTTTCAGGATCCCTGAGTGTTGGCTATATATGGTGATACCACAACATTTTTTCATTCCAATGTAGCTCTTAACGCTACAGTGAAACTTACTTCCTTGTCTCAATAGAAGTAACGGGCATAATTGTTGTGAGCTATATCTTGCAACCACTGTTTAAGGAGCATGAAAACAAGGGGGATTTTTCCTTAAAAAACAATGGTACCTGGCTGACTGTGTATATTTAGCATGTTCAAACCAAATCTGTTTTAATAATCCGAGTTTCTTCACTTGTGGCTATGTTCTATAGCTGCTTTTTTACTTTCTAGGAGATATTTACCTGTCAGTAATTAATTCTTGTCCTGTAAAATGATTTATTCCAGATGGGCCATAGTTCCAAATAATTTCCTCAGCTGCAATGTAGTAATGTCTTATATTTGTATACTCATTGTGATCTGTTGAAGGTTTTTTACAGTCTTTTACTTCAAAAATGGCTTGCATGCCACCTGGGGGGAGAGGCAGAAGGAAGATACAGCATAATTTAAGCAGAGGGATGGGATTTTGTAAGAACGCTGTTTTTTCTTGTCTTATTTCTAATTGTTTTCTTGCTCTGAGGAAACCCTGGACTCATAACTGTCAGATATATAAATCACAGAAGAAACGCAAAGTACACGGAACACCACATCCAAACCAAATTAATGTGCAGTTTGTATAATATGCAATGTAGGCTGATATGTGGTGATAAAGGATGTCTTTGGTTTGTGAAAGTGCAGTTCATATTAGTGACAAATAAGGCCTTGTCTCTACTGAAAAAAGATTGATTGAGTGGCCAGTGTAGACCCACTCAATTGATCCCAGAAGCGCTCTCTGGTTGAGTCAGTAACTCCACCCCTCCAAGTGAAGTAAGGCTGTGTTGACCAGAGAGCCCTTCAAGTCAATGCAGCTGAGTGAAGACAGCACAGTAAGTGGGAATAACTAAGTCAACGGGAGATACACGGCACGTAAATTGTGTCTCCCTTGCCGACTTAGCTCCATAGTATAGACCAGGCCTGAGATTAGGATGGAGTGAAAACAGCCTCAGACTGTCAGATTGCTTCAGCCTATCTGAAATGCTATTCGATTAAGTTCTGAATAAAAACTGAGTCAGTGACTCACTTGTGAGATTCCTAGGCTTTGTCTAAACCAGAAACAGTTTGTAGGTAAAAGTGTACCAGCAAGCCCTCTTAGTGGAGATGGAGCTTATACCAGCAAAAGACCACTTCCGTAAGTGAAATAAATTATGCTGACCAAAGGATTCTTTGGGTGTTATAACTGCATCTACATTAGAGATTTTCCTGGCATGGCTATGTCAGTTTGAAGTCTGATGAGAGGCGAGTTGGTTGGTTGGTTTTTTCCTCTCACTACTAACTGATGTAGTTATGTCAGCAATACTTTTAATTTTAGACCCAGCTCTTAGATGGGAGAGGCAAGGAAACCACATGATAGTCAATGAGGTACTGTAAAAATTCTGTCACAATACATTTGTCACTTGATACTTTTCTATCCTCTGCACTAAGTATACATAAAGGCCTATAGCCAAAGCTCACTGACATTAATGGGACTCTTTCCAATTCAATAGGCATTGATAAATCAGAATGATTCTTAAAATTACAATTAGGTCCTGTTTACACTGCAAAAGTGCTGAGCACCCAAACTGCTCCCATTGAAAATCAGGCCACTTATTTGGTGACTAATGTTAATATAGGAGCTAACCTTTAGCCTTCTATCTTGAAACACAACACAATGACCATTTAAAAAAAAAAAAACAACCTATATCAGGACAGCCATAATGAAACTTAGTCCCACAGCATAGCTAAATCTGCAGTGCAGGCTAATCCTTGGTATCAGAGATGCTAAATATCATGCTAAACTATTAGCCAGACATGATTAACTTTGATTTTAATCAAGGATTTTTTTAAATCTGTGATTTATTTGGAAATTCCTAGTTGGAGAAGGAGAGAGAGTCATGTGATGCTGTGGGCTGAAATGAATTGGATGTCACAATACAGTTAACAAATGATAATGGAAGCTATAGGACTATACAGAGTGAAGGGAAATATAAACCAATGAACTTTTCAGGGATCATCTATGTGAAATTACCTGACTCCCCTCCACTCCTTGAGATTAACTTCAATGGGCTTTGGTACAGCCCTTTGTGTAATGCATTCCTAGATGAGCTGCTGAGAATGGAAGATGGCTTTAACTACACTGACATATCCAATGACGTTTTTCCTAATATCAATGTTCATCCAGAAAAGTGACTGTCAGTAAAGGGTAAGCTCAGACACAATTACTTCAAATAGTCAAATGTGGTGTGCCAAATAAAGCACTCGGGTATGTCTCACTCGCCTGTAGGTTATAAGATACTTTGAACAATAACTTATTTCACACCTTCTACATGATCATTGACTTGGCAGCTAAGTAGCCATTCCCCAGGGTTCTTCGGTACCATCAGAGCATCAACAAACGTAGCAGGGAAGAGGCTGATGGAGTCAATGCGGTGATTCCTTTCTGTAAAAACCTGTCCATGGAAATAGGCTGAATGGACATCTGCTTCATTACCCATGCCAAAAAGATACCATTTCACTTTGTCTTCTGCACACATGGTGAGATTGGGAAGATATCCATACATGTATCCATTGATTGCTTTAAAAAAAAAAAAGTTGATTATATGCTCCCCATCATAGGGCTCACAGACCTTTGTGAAAAAACTTGTTACGCCATCAACCATGTAACACTAAAATCACCGCCGCTATACTACAATGCACAGATGTGTGCTAAATGGAACTCTGTATCTGCGCATCCTTCACATGAGGTCATGGGGTTCCAAAACCTGAATCCGTATCTGGTCGACATGGCTAGTATTTGTAGAGTGGTCAGCAGTCTTTTCCATAGTTATTTAGTCCAGGCCAGATTTAAGGCTAGCCTCTGTGGTGACACTAAGTAGCAAGAACTGTGTTTTATTAGTCTGAGAGAATATAGCATAGTGCTGGAGTCAGAGTGGGAAGGGGAATAAACCTTTGCCTATAGTGGTCTGGGAAATTGTGGTATAGATTCAACAACAATTTGAGCAGGTGAACCGGACCCACTTTGTCACAATTATATGGTTCTGGTTTTCCCATCCCTCTGGTCCTGCCAGATACTTGCACTTTTTGTTTCTAGCATTAATAAGTATTGCTCCAATCCTAATCCCTCTAAAACCAGTGGCAAAACTCCCATTGATCTCAATAGGAGCAGAAGCAGGCCCTAAACCTTCCCTTTGAAGACTTCTATAAAAACATGTATAAAGAATAAAGCATTTTAAAAGCCTCCCTACAGTTCATTTTAAGAGAAGATACAACAGTGATGAACAGTTCTTAAGAAAAATTCTCTTACAGTGCATTTTATTGCTCTCCTGGAAGTCCTCATTCTCCTTGTCAACTTGAGCAGGTTCAGAGCAATATGTCTTGATATTGTCATCCAGATACCAGCTGAGATTTTCATCCATCACCGAGAACATAAGGATAAATTCAGCATCAATTTGTTTCTCTCTTCCCCCATCCAATGTGCCTGAAAAATAATAATTTATCATAGACTGGCTGGTGAAATGCTGCTTTTCCTTAATTCTTAGATATAGTAATGTTAAGGTAGATTTTTTTATTGGTTGCCTTTAAATATGAGTTGATGTGGCTGTCTCCTATAGATTTTTCTAAGAAGGATATAATGTAGAGTGAAACTACAAAAGGTGTTGTGATTTTAAAAAGTTATTGCTCATTACTAAGGCCAAATATGACAGGAAACACCTTTCACCAGATTTAGTTAAAAAGAAATTACAACACAGGTGTAATTGATGTAGTTTTGAAAGCTACATGTGTAAACCCACATGTTCCATACTATCATATATTCGTATTATGTTTTCCATTCCAAACCACTTCACAAGCTATATCAATTACCGAATATGCACAAATTCCCACTGTATCCAGGGACTGCTATGTAAAGGCAGCTAAATCTGGGATGAAATACAGCCAGTGTTGAAAAGCATATAGCAGCTTTACACAGCAATATCTGTCTCTTAGAAGAGTGAAACTTAATGTCTATCTCCATTTTCTGCTGCAAACATATTTTATATCTTTTACCTTTCCTGCAAGTTATCAGAGGTCCAACCAGTCCAGAGGTGATATCCTTTGGGGCATCTGTGTGTGAGTGATAAACCCTGGTCACACAATTACTATCTCCCTCCGCTGGACCATGATCTTCTGTCACTTCCCATTTGTAAGTGTACTGTTCTCCAGGCTTCAAGGCATCATCTTTCTTGAGCAAATCTGTTGTATGGTCAGGATATAAAGCACCTAGGGGACATAAACATGCAATGCAATCAACAGTAACACATCTCCTTTATGGTTTGGCATGAGATTGACAGGCTACAAGTAGGATTGTGTGTGCTTGAGGTAAAGCTACTGGAGATGACTTAGAAAAGATTCTGCAAAATGGAGAATGTGAGTGATTCAAAAAGTTGGTAACTGTGCATAAATAATTCTCAAAAGAACAGTTGAGTACATCCTTCCCCTTTGTTGATTAAGGGCCTAATCCTCTTCTCTTTGAAGTCATTGAGAATTTTGCCATTGGCTTCAGTATGACCAGGAACTAGTCCTAAATTTATCAGATGGGCAACATGTTCTCCTATTGGAAAGATAACAGCTCAAAGACTTATTGAACATCTGTTACATATGAATCAATATGGCTACTACAAATTACATCACATTTGCCCCCCTACCCATTACTTGAATCTTGAATCCAAGTAACAAAACTAATCTAAAATGACATAACAGTAGAAATGAGAACAAGTAAACATTGCTTTGAAGAGGCCCCACAATGTTTTATAAAATTCCTTGTTTTGCCCATATATCTAAATCAAACCATATGTTTAAGAGAAGTTTCACACAATAGAAAGTTATGACTGATGGAAATTTCATTAGTCCTTTTGACTGAAACATTTAAAAGAAACCTGAGAGAGAACAGCATATTCATGTATAGCTTCCCACCTAAGTTATTCTCAGGGTTCACTAAAAATCTGATGCTAGATGGTGCCACTTTGGCTTTTGCTGAATAGTACTTTACTCCAGTAACCCCCTGAAGAAAATGAGAGCACTCCAAGTAGGGAATTTCAGCAGAATCTAGCCTTTATCTGCTGCTGATAAAACAGAAGTTTCCACTTTCAGAGAGACTGTAAGAGATGTAATCTGTCCTAACAAATGACAGCAACACAATTCTTTGGCACACACTAGGGATGGAGGAAAACTCATTTCACTTAATTTCAAACCCATCTAGGTATCATGATATATGGTTCTAGCTTCATCACTAGCATGCTACATTTTAGCAGTAGCTTTGCAAGGAGGAAGTCAGATTAGGGCTAAACATTATTCTAAAAAAAGTTCCTATTTCCCAGAGGTGAATGTTTTTAATTCTGACAACTGATGTTTATATATGCTAATCATTTCTTTAGTACCTTTCATCTTTAAGCAATTCACTTTCAACATATGCTAAGTCATTCTTGCATTAATGAATTGCCTGTAGAGAGCACAAGAATATTATGAGGAGAGATCCTCAATTCTACTTCACTGACTTCAATTGACACCAGCTGAGGATCTACACTTCTGGCTCATTTCCAACTCTAGTTATCTATGGCATTTATAGAATACCCATCACTATATTAAATAAGCACTGGTCTCATTAAAGTCATTACAGTACTCTTGCATGATTTTGCCTTAAAAATCTTTGGAATGTACAGTAGCTTCTAGAAATGTCTAATAATATCTATATCTCTACATATTAAAGAAATAAAATTCACATTGCATTTTTTTAACTTGGAGTTAAATGGGTTTCCATTTAATATACATGTATGAGGTGTTATCACTATTTAATGAGTTCTCTTTTTGTTAATTTTGAGGAAAATTGATGTTGGCAACCCCGTGTCTCACCTATATTCTCTTTGTCTGTTGAAGTATGGATCAAAAATTGCCCTATTTGCAAATCAATAGGACTTCAGTGGTCACAATTCATTTCATATTTTGGCATTTGAAAAACCTTCCCTTGAACCTCAGAAATGTCCCTAAATTGAATCCTACCTTATTTTGATTATGTCCTCTTTTAAATCCTTATTCTATAAGCTTTACTTACTTGAACAGTCTTCATTGTTCTGAAGACTCCCACTGAAGTCAATGGGAGTTCTGGAGTACTGATTACATTCTGGACAGAATCAGCTGAAACTTACCTTCATTTTCTTTGGTGTATTTCACACCATGTGGATGAAGACTATAGGCTCTAGAAGCAAAGTTCTTCACATGGACAATAACTGAATCTCCAACCTCTGCCTTGATAACTGGGCCTATGAACCCCAACCAGGAAGGCTTCTTAACTGTTCTTTCAAAAGTGTTATCTGTGAACTGTGTATAGACGGCTTTCTTGTAAGTGCTTCCTATTCTGTGTGGGCCTCTTTGGAGGAAAACTCTAGACTGTCTGTGGAAAGAACAAACACAGCCTGTCAGAATACACTGATTCTTGCCAAAGAAATTCTGTTAAAATGCCCAGGATATTGTTTCTATTGTAACAGCACCAGGAGTCCCTGTCCTGGATCAGGGCCCCATTGACTAGACACTGTGCAAATATATAACAAAAAGACAGCTTCTGCATCAACAGGCTCACAGCCAAAGTAAGGGAGAGGCTAAACATTTGATACGAAAGTAGATTTTTTTTCTGCCTACTGTTCATAGGATAGTGATAGTGTCATTTTGTACATTGTGAGTTCTCCATACATCTTCATGATGAATGGCGGATGGTTTTCAACTTTTTAAATCTCTTATACATTAATTTTAATCTTAAAATAAAACAAGTTATTTTATCTAAAAGCAAAACTTGGCTAAGGAGGAAGATCCTGCATCAACTTTTCCTGTACAGAAATATAAATACAAGGGATTTTGGCTCCATCTCTTCTTATGTCTTCATAAAAAAAAGTGCAGGTCTTGCTCATAAATTGTACCAAAAGTGCATATGTTTTATTGAAATAACAAATTACATTTATACCTTAATTTCTTCAATTCGCCTTTAAAATGGTATGACTGTCACTTCTATTATTAGGTTACACTGACTATAAAGTCTTTCAAAGTGGAGAAGAGATACTACTTGGTTATTGAGAGAACATTCTTTATTGAGGTGGCTTCACAGAGACAGAGCTATAGGCTGTGTCAGCTTCTCTAAGTCCTGCTCTGCGTCAAGTCTTTATGGAAGGGATTATTGATTATACTTCAGAAAATGATGGCTCAATTTGATGTTATTTATGCAAGGCAAGTATTGGTGCTTATGTACTCTTAAAATCACTCCTGCTCGCTCCACTGAATGAAGACTGAAGGGTTGTGCCCTTTTGAATGTGTGGGTTTTAAAACGAAGATGCCCTTTCTAGGTTCCCCATTTTATTAGAGATGATTAAAAAACATTTTATCTAACTTCCCTTGAACTTTGATAGCTTATATTAAATAGGAGTTGGATCCAGGCTACCCAAGTCATTGTTTTTTGCAAAATCACCCCAAGTTTGTATGGGGTGACGGCACATATCAATTGCCCCATTCATTTCAAGAGACCTAATTGTTGGAGTAAGGATTATTCTGGGGAAATAAGGAAAACATTTGACATTCTGAAGTTCAAAATTCCTCTGATTTCTAATCCTATGTGTAATTTGGATTCAAATTCTTTGCATGGTATTGTGAAACAAGTTAATGCTTGCACAAATGCAAGGCATTTAGTGTGGGGAGGAACCCTGGATAGACATAATTTATTCATAGTCCGTCAGCCACACAGCTTCAAGGACTGATAAGGAGCTCTGTGTAACTTGGAAAGCATAGACTCAGAGCAGAGGGATCAGTTACTGGAAGTCAGATCTCAGGAAGCTTTGCCAGACAGAAAGTACGTTATACCTCATCTTTGTTTGTATAAATCTTTAGTATTTACTTGTAAGACTTCCAGTTGTGTTCTTTTCCTTCTCTCCCATAGTAGATAATAGTGTTCATAAAAACCCAGCCTCATAGCCTAAGTGTTCAGGCAGAAGAGTGAGAGTATAAGAGACGCTGAAAATGAAATGTAAGATTTGATGGGCCAAATTCATTAAGTATAACTCTACTGAGGTGAGTAGATTTATACTGGAGATGGATTTGGTCCTCTGTGGTTTAGCACACCATGAGTAAGAGGAGTATAAATGCATCAGCTGACACCATTGCTCAGCATTTTGCTCTTCAGATTCCAGACCATTTATTAGCATTCCATTTTCCATCAGGATGTTTGTTGGATCACTGGCATTATGCTTCCAGTGTAACAACTTCTTTGAAAGAGAATGAGACCGATTAATGCTATCCCAGGGGGGGTATGTCTGATGAAGGGATGACCTAAGGCCAGGATATTTTGGGCTTTCAAACTAGAAACAACATCTCATCATTAAATCAGAGCTGAATGTTGTTTAGACTAGAGTAAACAAAAATTCTAACCTTTCCACCAAAAAAAAGAAAGCTTCCTTCATTTTCATTTGATGCATCTCTTCTTAATTGTCCCTTTTTTGCTCCATTTTAACTTGTCACCTTTTAAAATGTTTCATTTTTCCTCTGAAAGTTTATTCAAAACTGTTAATTTCTGATTTTTCTCCAGACTATTTATATTCTATTCAGTTTTCTGTCTTTCCTTTCTTCACTTGTCCCAATGTTACCTCACCAGGGCCCTTCTTCCTTCATGTCCACCTTCACTCCATTTGTACAAATACCCCCACTCTTCAGCCCACTTGGTAGAGAGGGAAGGAAACAGAGTACAGCACTGTTTTTCTCACAAATCAAGGCAGTGAGCCTCTCAGAAGGTTAGAGAGTAAACTTGCAGATCTGACCCTTCAAATATGCATGAGTTTACAGTTTCTTGTTCTAGAATCTAGGATATCAGACTTTTTTGAGATTTGTCTTTGTTTATCACTTAGAATCATTAAATCATTCCAGATGCCTGTGAGTCAGTGTGACTCGGTGTGTGTTAGTATTGCATAGTTCAGAGCCAGTGCTGATGCTGCATTCATCTATTTGTGTTACCCTTTTCTTCTGCTGGAGCTCTCAACCCCTGATATTTGCTTTGGTTCTAACAAAAGATGCGAATCAAAACCCAGCCAAAACCAATGAGTTGCACTCAGTTTCAAGGCTAAAACTATAAACCTGCCTCACTGCATTTGGAAGGCTCATAAAGCTCTCAATGAATTTGGAGTGAGATCTCAAGTTTACAACAAAATGTAAAACCAGACCAATTTGACATAGTCCATAGGTAGGTGAAAGTTTTCGTGTTCTGACCAATATCCATTCCCTTGTTAAGGCAGCCTTCACTATCTAGGGCATGTGTATTATATACTAATATTATTATTATTATTTGAATGGCAGTGCTGCCCATTGGTAGGCCCTAAATAAAAAGATGTTCCTGCTCCATACAGCTTACAAATTAAGTAGACTGTAATCCTGCATACTAGGATTCTGAATGGCTCTGTGTCAAACAATCCATCGTAACGGTCTATGTACATTAGAAAATGTGAGAGAGTAGTAACCGTGTTAAGTCCAGGTCTGTGTGGCAAAAACAACTTACTAGAGAATCAGTGTGTTGCTTACCTATGGTGGTGGGCTCTTTTATTTGGTTCCAGATTTAGTTGTGGGAGTAAGATGATGTATTTTCACACACGACAGTTGATTTATGTCTGTGTTTAACCATCTTACCAACTATTGCATGTCTTGTGATGCTAGCATCTAACTCATCACTTCATGAATAACATTGGGATACCGAAGTGTCTATGCCATGCAAGAAACAAACTGTTCTTTCTTTTTCTACACTGCAGCATAATTCTAAAACCAAATAGTGTAGAAACTCTTCTGGCCTCAGCTGAAAACCACCAGCAAAACTGTGAAGGCAATAAATATAGGAATTAAAAGGTGATCCAAAAGAAACGTACAGCAAATGTCAGAGGGTTGCTAACAAAAATATCAGTTCCTTAAAACAGTCTGAAAAATCTATTTACAGTAGATTTCTTAAGGCATGCTCCTACTTCCATTTTGTCTCCTTCTGAAATGTTTGTTTTCCCTTCCCCATGAATTATAACTCTTTGAAAAGTACTTTCCCTAGTATCTTTTTCACTAGCACAGGCTAAGGCTCTGATTTTGTGGTGAGCCCTATGTGTGTAGAATCTTGCATCTACATTAAGCTCCTGTGTGGCTCTGGAGGAATGTAAGGATACACCCATGCAGAATTTACTGCAAAATTTGCAGTTAGTTCCTTTTTTCCTTGTAACAGACCAGGTTCATTTTGATGTCTTTCACAGGAATAGAATTCCATTGTACTGACAGATAGAAAGGATAGTCTCAGGGTTAAAAATAAATCAACAGAAAAAGAAATGTACTGTGTGAAAGAAATTGTGAACAAAATAATCTGAAATTAAACCAGTGATGCGTATCTCAGTACAAATAGGATTAACTACAATGGATGTGACAAATTAATGCGCATAGCCAAAGCTTAGAGACAGGGCTGAACAGTACGCTTTCTTCAGAGCTGTAAAATAGAGTTCCAATAGCCACCATTTAAAAAAAAAACAACTAAAACTTACCATAAAGATGCTGTGTGTTCATATATCTGACTATTCATTGATCAATCAAAATAGAACTTCATTAGACACTCAGGGGCTGATCCTGCCATCATTAATCAGGGAAAGCAGTTGTACTAACAACGTTACAGTGGGAGTTTTAGCTAGCTAGTTCCTAGTCAGCTGAGATGCTATTCTTCCATAGATGCAAATGAATTTTTAACATGTTAGGAAAAAGAGAAGTCCCCTTATAAATCCTACAGAAAAGCACTAGGAATAAGAGCATGATTCAAAGGCTATTCATACCACTGGAAATCTTTTTATTGACTTCAGGAGGCTTTGGATCAGGCCCTAAACTAACAGTGTCTACCCAGGCATTATTATAAAATCAATAGTATTTACATTTAGTTAGCGGTGTTACTTACTCTTCTTCCGAAAAAAGCTGCCCAGTTATTATATTTTTATCCCCAGGTGCATAGTTCCAAATGGTCTCTGTAATCCCAATGTAATATTCTCTGCTCACTGCCCAGACTTGGCAACCACAAGCCAGCAAGCAGCTTAGCATGAACAGCTTCATTTTGCAGCCATAAACCTTGCAGGAATAATGAAGTGAAACATAAGACAAACACTGTCTCCCTTTATAAGATCAGCCCCCAATATGCTTTGATCAATGAAAGAAAAGGTTGCACAATGCCTCAGCCCTTCACGTTGTCAGAGTAAACAGACATTTTGATTCCAGTAACTAACTCAGCTCAGGTGATGCAAGATAGTTCCTTCATTTTTTTTAACCAATCTGATGTTAATGTACATTCCAGCTGATAAACTTTCAAGTGTTTCTGATCAAAAAGGACCCTCAGCGATCACATGTAGTCAAGATCCAAAGGGGTAGCCGTGTTGGTCTATTGCAGAGAAACAAACAGAGTCCTGTGGCACTTTTAAAGACTAACAGATTTATTTATCGCATGAGCTTTCATGAGAGAAAATCCCACTTCTTCAAAGCATCTGACAAAGTGGGATTTTCTCCCATGAAAGCTCATGCAATAAATAAATTTGTTACTCTTTAAGGCTATGTCTACACTTGTTAATTTAAGTTGATTTAGCATGTCCACACTCAAAAATTAAGTCGACTTAAAGAGGACCCTGCCAAATCGACCTAGAGCATCCACACTGGATGCCTAGGTCGACTTATAGGGGCTAGGTGGACCTGGGACAGGTCCACAGTGGTGGGGGGCACCCCTGGCCAAGTGCCAGGGGGCTCAGCTTTTGCTCCATTGTACCTTGGTACGCTTTTGCCCCATTGTACCTTGGTACGCTGAGCCTGACAGGGACCCTGGCAGGGCGTAGGGGCAGGGTGGGCAGGGCTCTGTCCTGCCCCGTGGGGGGGGGGGGGATACGCCAGGCTGTGGCTGTGCCAGCCACTCTGGCAGGGAGGTCAGTGGGGAAGCCCTAAGTCGACTTAAAGTCGACTTAGGGTTACTCCACGTCCACATTGGCTAAGTTGACTTTCTAAAGTTGACTTAGCCAGCAAAGTCGACTTAAAATGAGGTTTTATAAAGTCGACTTTATTTTTCCTTCAGTTGACTTAAGCGTCTGACAAAGTGGGATTTTCTCCCTCGAAAGCTCATGCGATAAATAAATCTGTTACTCTTTAAGGCTATGTCTACACTTGTTAATTTAAGTCGACTTAGCAAAAGCTGGAGCTGGCTTTGGTCCCGGCACTGGAGGCCTCCTCCGGGAAAGAGCCGGCGGCCCCAGCCCTGGCCCAGAAGGTCAAGGTGCCTGTGGTGGGGAGCCAGCCATGTGGGGCAGGCCAGCCCAGAGGCCGGGCCCCACGTGCTCCGCCCCAGGTGCTCCTGCTCCGCCCTGGGGGCGGGGAGGGCCGGCCCAGGGGCCGGGCATAGCCCTCCGGCCCGCCCCGCTGCCTTCGGCTCACTGCCAAAGGCAACGGGGCGGCTGTGGTAGGAGGGGCTGCGGTGAGCGCGGGCCCCTCACTACCCCGCTGGGAGTAGGACAGCGCAGGGCCCACATAACCGCAGGGCCCTGGGATGATCGCCCCATTCGCTCCCCCCACAGGGACAGCCCTGTGTGCTTGCTTTCAGTAATGCAATTGGAAGAGAGTCAGAATCTGTGGGTGGCTGTTGTGGGGGCAATGATTCTGCTGTGGCGCCCCATATCTTCTTAACCTATGGAAAGCCCTCTTCTCTCTTGGGAAGTTGGGACTCTTCCGCTCAGGCTTTTAGGAGTGGAAGGACCTGATCCTCTCCTAGTGGCCGTTGATATATGAGCACAGCACCACCTCTTAATTATTAGGGCACCAGTACCTAGAATAGAATTAAGCTACATTTCGTGATTACCATTCCCAAAAGATGAGTGCTTGATTCAGCTAAACTCTGACTCAGATTTGGCACATAATTGGTGGAAGTGTACTCAGGATCTTCTGGATATTCCTGCAAAGGGGATCAGCAGCCTTTAATTAAGTTCTGGTTTTTTTTACCGCTGGGTTTGAATCACTTCTCCATTTATAGGAATGGGGATAATTTGCTATTTCTTTAGAGCTACACCCATGATTTGTTTGGCCTGTTGTGTCCACAGACTCATAGTCTGTATCACACGTATCACTTCACGTTCAGCATGCTTTCTTCACAAAGGGATAAAATCCCCTCCTTCTCTTCTGCATTCTGTCAGCTTTGTTTGTTTGACTCCCTATAGCCAGTTCTTTCTGCTTTAACACTGCAGAATCAATACACTGCAGCTGCAGAGACCGGTATTTACTTTGCTTCCTATACCATGATAAAATTGCCAGCTACGTTCTGATTTCGAAATTGCTGTTAGCATTGCTATGGGGAAGAGGTACAAAGTAGGAAGAATTCAGGTTGGGTTTCAGCTGCCAGGCAGAGCTACAGTGCTGCTCCTTACAAAGATCTAGTTTCAGATTGGTAACTGGTTAAAGAGGCTTTCACCTCTAGGTCATGAGTCCAAATCCAGCCTCTGTTGAATACCCAATTGCCTATGTTTTAGACTAGACTCCAGTAGTCCCCTGACATCAGCACTATTGGTTCTAATTGGTACCCTTGTGGCCGGTCTCAGATTAGTGAAGAACCCCCTGATTCCTAGAGGGGGTCAGTCTACCCAGGACACAGTTCTGGATCACTATCAAAGCAACATGAAGATACATGCATAGCTGTTGCCTATTCCACGGTTAAAGAGAAGGTTTAATTCTCTTGTCAAATCAGCTCTTTTCATGAGCAACAAAGTCACACATATTTGTTTGCCTTATAAACTACAAAGATGTGAAATGGAAGTCTGATAAAAAGTAAATATGGACCAATATGACATAACTATACTGGAGAGACAAAGTGAGAAATAGAGACA
The DNA here is from genome assembly GCA_007922175.1 of Pelusios castaneus. Lineage (NCBI taxonomy): Eukaryota > Metazoa > Chordata > Testudines > Pelomedusidae > Pelusios > Pelusios castaneus. Next base: position 3,327,830 of record ML685789.1, on the reverse strand, counting down.
AGGTGGATGAGATGATATCTTTTATTGGACCAACTTCTGTTGGTGAGAAAGACAAGCTTTTCTTATGCAGGGCCATTCTTTGGAGCAAGCTTGAAAACTTCTCTTTGTAAGTTGATAAAAGATATTACCTCAGCCACTTTGTCTCCTTAATATCCTGGGACAACACTGCATACTAAGTGAGAAACAATCAAGCCCTCTCAATCCTGCTAAAAACAAAACCATGCTGATATATGCATATAACATTGTTTCCTATAGCTTATCGGTCTCCTATCTGTCTTCATGATCTTCTTGTCTCATGCTTATGTCTCTGCCCAGCCCAACCCAGGACTTTTCAGTCCATACTTAAAATAATGGCTGGAGTGGTGAGTGAGGGTCGTGTTCAAAATATACCTCTTAACCATTTGCTGTAAATGTCCTTTTAAAGTTGCTTAGTATTTTTTTTATTTGAATGAGAGCATTCTCAATAACCACTGTGTGCTTAATGAGATAAGATTGTATTATATCCTTAATCAAGCCAGAGCCTGAATAGAATACATTGTTTGTTTATTTATTTATTTTCAACAATACAGAGGAGTCTTTTACCTAATGAAGGCTTTACAGTGTTGACGATTTCTGCTCTGGGGACAAACCACACAAGGGACTTCACAATCAAAGATAAATAATCAAGAACTTAAAAAATAATAGCAATTCCCTTGCATAGAGGGCTGAAATTCAGATTAAATGGCACTTGGTTGGAATAAATTTTATTTTCAGCATTTTTATTTTCCCCTTGTATTATAGCTAAACACCTCTTGAAGTGATCATAAATATGTAAAGTTACAATGCCACGGTGTTACTTGAGGGGAAAATGTTCCAGCCTCAGGAACTACCTAGTGTGCAGCTTCACGTTTTTGTTGACAGTCCTTTCTTCCATGTATCACTGAACCTCCCATTCTACCTTGGAATGTGATCTTGGGACACACCCTTTGTGACATTAGGCAGTGAGTTCTACAAGATGACAAACCCTTACAGGCATCAAGTAAGTCTTTTCCATCATTAAGAATGACCATCCATCTCCCTCTTCACCACAGGTCTGTTACTCGTTTAGTTCCTCCCTTTCTTTTTTCCAAGTAGACCCCCTTTCACTGCTCTCTAATTCCACCTCTTATAGAAAACTCCTATAGAACTTAATGGAGACTAAACCAGTAGCTGTCACCCTATACAGAGTGTCTCAAGATCATGAGTACAAACATCAGGGCAGATGTTAAGAAGCTGGCACAAAGCCAAGCTGGCTGTGAGTTCTAGACTTAAATTTGATCAACAAAGAATTGAGTGTGTGTAAACTCCTCAGGCACTTTAACAGCCTAACCATGGAGTCACAGACAGTCTCCATGGGCACTCCGGTCTATCTTGCCACATAGGCAAGCTTGCTTTTGTGGTAGATAGTCCCTTGCTCCAAAAATCACAATAATATTCAGGTTACTCCCAATCCCAAAGGACCAGTCACTTAAACCAGGTCAATTGTGCTTTAGATATTATACCAAGAACAAAATGTGTAGTCAAGCCTATAATAAACTATCTAAGATTTATTAACTAATATATATATATATACACAAGCTTAATGAAGGATAACATAAACATACAACTTGAGTTACAGTCTGAAGTTCCAAAAGGTAATAAAGGCTGCTGTAATGTATGATCTATATGTCCTTTAGGGCTAAGCAGCTGAGGATTCATTGCTTATGCTTTGAAATCTTTACCCTCCAAGTCCAAGCAGCATATAATTTTTTCTTGTTTGGGATTTTTATTCCCATTTCCCCTGGAGTACAAGCTGATCGAATGAACTCATGTGCATGTCTCTTCTTCATGGGGAACAGAAGGGAGAGGAATTCAATTAATAAAATCTTTTTGTTCTTTTAGTTCCAAGGGGCCTTGCTAGTGGGCAAGACCTGATACCTTCCATAGAAAGTTAGCATTTTACATTAATTAATGCATCTTTCCTGTGTGATTTATACAATTACAGAGGATAACAATGGAAACAATATCACTTTATAACATTAGCTATTGAAATATAGAAGATTAGTATTGGAAAAGGGACCCCAAAAAGTCATCTAGTCCCATCTCCTGCTCAAAGTAGGACCAACCCCAACTAAATCATCCCAGCCAGGCTTTGTAAAGCTGCACCTAAAAAACCTCTACAGGTGGAGATTCCACTACCTCCCTATCTAACTCCAGTGCTTCACCACCCTCTTAGTGAAAAAGTTTTTCCTAATAACCAACATAGACCTCTCCTACTCCAACTCAAGATCATTGCTTCTTGTTCTGTCATCTGCTACCACTGAGAACAGCCTAGCTGCATCCTTCTTGGAACGCCTTACCCCTTTCAGGTGATTAAAAGCTGCTAACTTATTTCCCCCTCACTCTTCTCTTCTGCAGACTAACAAACATAGTTCCCTCAGCCTCTCCTCATAAATCATGTGCTCCAGCCCCTTAATCTATGGCACAGACGTTATAAGTGAGATTAATACATGCAGCATCCTCTAGATGCTTTCTTATCAACTGATGGTAATCATTCTAACCCACAGATGAGCTAGGCTAGTTTCAGCTATGTATCTATCTGTTTTCTAAGGAAACCTAAGGGCCATGGCATGAGCTAGCATTTGGTCTGCCCCTGTCACTGCAGCATTGTAGAGAAATGACTATAAAATCCAGTGAAATGGGAAACAGTGCCATCCCTTGTGGTTTTCAAAGGATGATATCCTCTACTACATTTTATTACATCCCAGCCCTCTATTACATTACAATAGCCTCTTACATTCAGTATGATGATTTAAAAAACTCTCTATATTTTTCTATTCAATTCTGTAGGACTTTTCCAGAAGGGATAAATTATTCTTCATTTTGTTTTTCTGTTTCTCCCTGCTTCTCCCCCAGCCACTTCTTCACAGCTCTTTTTCCATCCATCTTCCTCTGCTGAGAGCTTGGCCAGCTTACCCACAGCTTTTCTGATGGCTTGACTTGCAGTTTTATTGTAATGTGAGATGCTGGCTGAGAAGCGAAATAACTGGTATCCATCAACTGTAAAAGTGACAGCTTGTTGTTCTCATTGTAGTGTATGTCTACACATAAAATGTGTGGCACTTCAGTGGAGACCCCACTTATGCCAATGGGAGGGTTGTTTTTGTTGGTGTAGTAATCCACCTCACTGAAAGGTGGTAGCTGGGTTGATGGAAGAATTCTTCGGTCAACCTAGCGTTGTCGCTACCAAGGGTTAGATCAGCATAGCTATGTTTCTAATGAGCATAGATTTTTCACACCCCATTGATGTAGCTATACTGATATAAATTCCTAGTATAGCTCAATCCTGAGTATGGAGTCTGCTGAACTTCACAATATATTTCTGCCATACCCTTACAGGCAGGTTAGGCTACTGCTTCATACAAAATTCTGAATTTCCACCAGAAATGTTCCTTGCTTTTAAATCATGAACTTTGTCTTTCTTGCACTTCCTGTTTGGGGTTGGTGACCACAATGCTTGTGAGAGCTGCCCTATCAGTATAGCTTTCAGATGCCTGCTGTATGCCCAAGGCAACATATGCTAACCCTCCTCAACTTGTCTTCCACTGGAGCAACCTGAAGTAGGCCCCTCAGAACCTCATTTCATTTTCTGCCATGGAGTGTCCAACCATTTGATCATCTAAAGATCTGCATTTCTATGACAGCTTACTGATTTCCTTTCTTGTGGTTGGCCAAGACTGTTGCATTAAGATGGGCAGAATTACAGTTCTATACACTCTAACTTTTAACGCTTTTGGCATCTTTGTCACAGAGAATGGGTCAGTTCGTGTTGTTTGCACCAAGTCTTGTATGATGCTGGGCATCAGTCAGGAAGGTACCATGATCGACAACTATTGATTCTATATAGTCATATTCTTTTCACTCTTCTAAGCTCTTCGCCTGCAATATCCTATGGTGAGTCCTGTTTCTAAATATGGTGGGATGTTTATTTAAGGACAAGATAAATCAGCCAGACATTTGAGCTGTTTGGTTTTTTTTCAAAGCATGATAGCTTCCTGTTGACTTTTATAATCTCAGAATTGCCTACCGTCTGTGAAATAAGATCTCTGTTTTAAAAGGTAGATATAAACTTTTTTTTGCTCACAGGGTTTAATGTTGTCCTTAGGGCTTATCTTTCTGGTGTCAGGCAATCACACAAGAGGGGAGTTGTAAATCACTCTAATGTGTTTAACTCTAACCATCCAAATAGATCCTGCTGGTGAGCTCTGAAAAGTGTGCTTTTCAAACAGGACTACGTTAATGTGAAGTAGATACCTTTTTAAAATGTCAGCAGGTCTACATGGAGGAGTTAGAGTGAAACTCATAGACTAAGGTCAGAAGGGACCAATATGATTATCCACTATTCTAGTTTGACCGTCTGCATTATGCAGGCTACAGAATCTCACCAACCCATTACTGTAATAAAGCTACCCTATGACTGAGTTATTAAAGTCTTCAAATCATGGCTTAAAGACTTGAAGATACAGAGAATTCACTAGCAAGTGAGCTGTGCCTCATGCTGCAGAAGAAGGTTTCATAAGTTGCATCCCTCTTGTGTGCTTTGCTGTACTGTATAGAAAAGTCTTTAGTAATGCTCCTAAAACATGTTCTGAAGAGATTATTTGGCTTTGAGCATCTAAAGAGAAAGAAACCAAACTCAATTATTGGGTATTTTAGTGATAAGCTGGCAAGCATAACTACCTTCTAAGCAGTTGACCCAGGCTTTAAATCATGACTGGGTATCTTTCTAAAAGATGTGCTATAGCTCAAACAGCAGCTAGGAATACAGTGCAGAAATATTAAGTCAGGTTTGTGGCCTGTGTTATATAGGGAGTCAGGCTAGCACATGATCCTTTCTGGCCTTAAAATCAATACATTTTCCACTGAACAGGGAACTGAGGCCTGATCCAGTGCACAATGAAGCCAATGGAAAGAGTACTCTTGACCTAATAAGGTCTTTGGAACCATGTGAAATATTTAGAAAGCCTCAATAAGAAGAGACAGTGGACACTATGAAAGCATGGCAGCTTTATAATACTTTCTTTATTGAAAACCAGAGATTTCTCTGTGAAGGTGGTTACATAGTGCAGATACAACAAAGTGGATGGCAAAGCAAAAGACACACAGTTATCATTGTCCAAAGGGGGACCCATGTCAGTTTAGCTCAGCAAAACAAACAAGGAGTCTTATGGCACTTTTAAAGACTAACCAATGTATTTATCACATGAGCTTTCATTATTGTCATTCAGGATTAGTTATGGTTAAAATGGCTTTTGGTTAAAAGAAATGTGGGACAACTTCATTTTTAACTATCCAAAAAAAAAAAAAAAAAAAAAGTTTGTGGCGCTAAACATACATCCCTTGACAGAAGTGGGTGTGAAAAAGAAATAAAGGGGAAATTACTTTTAATAGCACCCACAAATCTGCTATGTAAAACAGTAAGCACTGGAGAAGTAAAGTCTGGCTGGCAATGAAGCATTCTCTGACCCATTCAGATAATCCCAGGCTGTCAAAGAAAATAGGAAGAAGTCAAGGAGATTTATAGTCTTTAACTCACACAATTTGCACAATGATAAAGCATCCACATGATACTAAATTCTCAGGATTGGCAGGGGGACCAACTATGTCCTCACTAAAGACTGAAGCAAAGCTTCTTTTGACCCTGGGAACAGAGTTGGGGCTCCAAGTGAATGAGATCTATTATCTCAGTTACTGGCAAGCAGAGTGTTATATTGTATGAGCTTTTCTGCTGCCAGTGTGCCCCGGTATGGCATACCGGCACCTATTTTTCCCTGGCCGGCCCACTGCCCAGCTGGGGGCTGGGATCAGCAGGGGAAAGGAGGGCTGTCCCTTGGGGAGAAGGGGCCCAGGGCATGTGGGCAGCAAGGGGAAGAGAAAGGTGGCAGGTGGGTGGTCAGGGGCTGAGAGGAGCAGGGAAGGGGTGAGTGGGGGGTCAAGGAGCCAGCGAGCAGGTGGGGGGGTGTCGGGGAGCAGGGAAGGGTTTGGAGATGCCCTGGGGGGGGTGGCAGTGGTGGAGGGTCCTGACAAATTCCCCCCCACACCTCGTACGGCTCCTGCCAGCGTACCACACCTGTTTTTAAAAAAAAATAGAAAAAAAAGCACTGTATATTGCAGTTCAAATTCCTGAAATACTGACATTCCCCTTAAGGCTGTTAAAATGGCGGAGGGTTCACTTCAATTTACTCCAGTTATCTTTTACTTTAGCCTCTGTCTCACTTCTAGTAAATCATGTAAATTCTGTTGATTTAAACACTTCATAAAAGAAAGACTAGTGATTTGTAGTTTCTCTATAGTTCTGCCCTGCCTCTGAGGTTGGGTTGGGGCTTTTTTGGTTGTTTGTTTGGGGGTTTTTGTTTGTTTTTTGATATTCCAGCAGATGTTTTTAGTTTAAAGGCTAAGGTAAACAAGCTAGAGATTTTCCTTCCCTTCTAGCAACACAAGCCAGTGCATTCTGTTATGACTAACACTTGCTTAAATGAAGCCAGTATGGTTAATACAAGTTAATGTACTTGGATGCTGTGGGGAATGATCTGCCCAAGATGAATTGGGGGCGGGGGGTAGGGGGAGGAGGGACACTAGCATTAAACCTGGTTGTTGTGGACCAGAACCCCTTTGTGCTAAATCCTGACTTCTGAATTTCTTGGCCACTTTAATAAGACTCTACTAATGCACCATAAAGAACATTGGCCACATTACAACTGCCCAAAACTCACAGGTTGTTTCTCAGTCTCACCTACAAAATCCACTTGATGTTAAAGGGAAGCATTGGACCCGTTCCTAGGAGGCAAATTCTCTGTTGCCTCTGACAGCAAATTCCTGTATCTACATATTCAGTATCGATGTTTAATTTTCAGGGTCCATTTTTTAAAAAACAAAACAAAATAAAACTTCACAGCCCCAAACAGAAAAATGTAAGTAATACTCCTGGGATCCCTGCATGTTGTATGGAGTTGTTAGCTGAATTTCAGTAGTATAATATATTGTTAAATACACTTCACCACAAGGGATGGCATAACTTTATACTGTACTGCTAACTGCAGGAAAGCAACGTTTCAAATTGATAAAAACCAATGGCCAGATCCTCACCTGGGGTAAATGGGCATCTCAATGAAACTGATGGAGCAGTGCTGATTTACACCAGCCTAAGATTTGTCTCAAGGTCTTTCCTTACCTGAATAAAGACAGAGTAGGTCCCGCAGAGTATCTGTTTTAACTCGGCAATCACTTTGAGGAAGCAGATGATTACTTGAAGTCCACTTAGTGCTATGAGAATAGAAAATAAAATGATGTTCCACTTCACTACGTGTTCAGGCTCCGTGCACCAAGACCAGGAACTGTATGTAATGAGATAACTAGCAGAGAACAAAAACAAACACACACCAAAATGGGGAAATTAGACCAGTTTAATGCATTGGAATTTAACACTCAAAAATATTATAACAGTAATCAGAGCAAATAATAAAACCTGTTTGTGATGTCCTGGATCCAAATTCTGATTTCAGTTATACCAAGATAAATGAAGAGTAGCTCCACCAAATCCTCTGGTGTTTATTTAAAATTTACACTGGTGTAAGTAACTGAGACCGGAACCTGGATTAGAGTTCACAGAACACATCTTCTGCTTCATTTGTTTCACTGGAGTTTTGTCATGACAGTGTTAGAAGTTCTGCATTTTCTGCTAATGATCCTAGCTGAATTTAAACAGACCATTTGGAACATATCTATCTCAGGGGTATCAGTCAAGCTGCAGTCAATTATACTTTAAGGTTGCTTTTGATTGGTTTTTTGGTTTTAGCCGCATACAGCAAGAATGGCTATATAACATTTCATGATGACAAATGAATGAAGTGTTGATTGAGGGCACTGCCTGAAAGAGTCTCACTGTTTATTATTCCCATTTGGTCTACAGGCAAGTTTCTACCACCTTGCTACCCCTATAAAGTATGTGATTCACCTCACCTGCTCTATCATCATAACAGCTTGAAGGAAATGAAGTTTTGCCATCCTCAGGAGATCAAAATTCATGAGAAATCATTGTCCCCCTCCCCCGCCGCGATCTGTGATGATATCTGATTGAAAAGTTAACCTTTAATGCACACCTCTCCCTGGTTTCTGAAGTGGAGAATCCCCTTACCCTCTCCTCCTGCTAAAGACAGGAAATGGAAGGAAGTTCTCCTATTGCTGTCTTGATTCTCTCCCTTCCCTTTGATTTAAAAAAAAAAAAAAGGGGGGGGGGGGCTGAATGGTAAATGGTTTGAGAACCACTGACCTAATTAACACATCATGATTTACATTAACACATAGAACTTATTTTATTTTGTACAGATATCAGTATTCAAGAACTTCTAACTTGTAGAAGTCATTCATACAGATGATAATGTCGCAGTTAGAAAAATATGGGACTCATCTAGGCTTTTTACAAGAAACAGCACTTCCCTGACATCCCTCTTCCTCTTCCTCTCCCCTCCCCTCCGCTCCCCTCCCCTCCCCCCCCCAGCCACAAGACTTCAGATAGCACTTTGGCCCCCATTCCCCACTGTTTCCGCTCCCGTTCACCCTAAACCCACCTCCTGCTCCTTCTCACTCTTATCCATCTTTCACAATGTCTCTGCTGCTCTCACAGTCCTTTTATGTTTGTTCATCCATTTCCTTATGGGCTTGGCTTCAATTTCACTGAACACAGTAGGAGTGATAGCCTACTTTAGTAAAGGCAGCCTCACTTCCCTATGTTGATAGACTGTGGGGACCTGCTGGCTTCAGCCCCCTTGACAGTAATAGGAGATAGTGGCCATTCTGAATAAGGGAAAATTCCTGCCTTGGCACTTTTTATCATGACAATATTGGGATGGAGCAGCACTATTGTTCGTTCCAGAACCAGTGTTGTAATTATATTTGTGAGGCTTTTTAATATGTTCAAGGCTGGCCTCCATTTCTCCTGATATTAATAAATTACATAGTCTGGTCTGTAACCAGTGTACCTCACTTGCCATCTGGTCCTTCATGTTCAAATCAAGCCTCCTTTTTTGTTTTATTTATGAAGTTTAAGAAACCATCACCAGAACATTGTCATTATTAGTACCTATTTCAATGGTGTCCTCAGAATATCACTATAGAGAAAACACCACGAGTATAAGGATCCACTTCTTATTTTTCTTTCAGTTTAGAGAAGAGATGTAAGTCAGTAATTCTTATATTTCAAGGCAATGGTTTTCAACCTGTGGTTGGTGGATCCTCAGGGATCTGTAGACTGTCTAAGATGTCCGTAGGGGTCTGTGCCTCCATTCAAAATATTTTAGGGGTTCACAAATGTAAAAAGGTTGAAAATCACTGCTTTAGGGAATAATCCTATATTTGCTGAAGAATTTCCCTTTTTATCTCTTATTCTAGGGTTTCATGACATGTCCAATGCTTAGTGTATTCCACTGGCAGTTGGAAGAACTTAACATTATCTTATTTGAAATATTTACAAATTAAATCTTATCCTTTTAAAAAGAGACCGTTTTGAATCTCTGCATTCAAAGCAATCACAGGTGGTAGATCTGTACTTGACATACTTAGGAGCTTTGATATCTCATTAAAAGATTTGGAGAATTAGCTGAGCATGAAGCTTTCTGTGTAAAGATGCAAATAACTGTTTCTCTTGGTGTGTTCTGCTCAGAAACAAGCTGGAAATGTCCAGTATCCATTGTGGGGAAAAGATTTTTAGAAGTTAAGAAAATACATATGCTGTAATAAGGGGTTCATTTATTTTTATTTGTAAATTACCTCAAAAGGAACTTTTTAATTTTTTTCTGCATAGTTTCTTATAGTAGATGTAAAGGTTTTTCTTACCCCCCTGCAGTATCTTTGAAGACATAACCCCAGCCAGCTGGTGTCTTGCAGAATGGGCCTTGCACTAAGGCCAAAGTAGAGATGATGGCACTATATCCAGAAAAGGCTATTCCAAGCAGGGCTAACACAACTGAAATGAAACTCTGTTGAAGAGACAATAAATGTTATCTGCATCGGGATGAGGGTTTCCCTTAGTCATCAGAGCCAAGCATCAAACGATGTGCCCTAGTTATGTTGTGGGGTTTGAATCTTTGCAGACATGGTGGTTCAAAATTCAATAGAAAATGTGACCAGAAAATCTGCTCTGAGAGCCATCTCTGGCAACGGCATTTAGTCTTTTGGGATTGTGTCCTCAGGGAAAATGCCAAATTTCTCCAGAGGTAAGACCACTGGCTTCAAAGAGAAACTGCAGAATTGGAATTGATATGCAAATTTGACACTATTGCCTTAGGGTTAAATAGGGATCTCAGGGTTTTTTTCTTATTACAACAGGTGATTTGACCTCACCTCCCTCTATATGCTGTTTTCCACTGTTTGAGATAACTGCATTGATTTGCTGTAACAGTCTGACCTGACCCTATGACTTACACTTCCCTGCATTGATTTTCCTCCATTCCATAAGTTCCCCATCTTCAAGCATCTAATGAAGTGGAGTTTTCTCCCACAAAAGCTCATGCGATAAATAAATGTGTTAGTCTTTAAAAGTGCCTCAGGACTCCTTGTTTGGTTTGCTCCCATTGGTTTTTAAATTGTACTTTTGCAAATGCATTGTAGGAAGCCTGGAGAACATCCATCACAAGACTCATTAGACTCATTTGCATCCCACTGAGCAATTAGGAAGGAGATTATTTATTTTCCATCTAATCATTTCCAGATGTAACAAAGGGATGTGAGGAGATGGAGGAGCAATTCAGCAGGGGAGGGAATTGAAAGATGACAGTCCAAGGCCATCAGGGTTCTTCCTCAAGTCTTTTATTTCCTGTGTAATGGGAGGAAGCAAATGGGCTTGTGGTAACCAGTTGGGTTGTCTCTACCATGCCCCAGGATTCTGTCCTAATCCAGAAAGAGGAAGGTACTAGCCGTAAAGAAGGAGTCAGAGGTTTGGCTGGGAACATGGAGGGGGTACTCAGAATGAATGCTGAATATAAAAACGAAAGACAAAACAAAGACTCACCCTGTATGCCTTGTTGCAGCTCTCACTTTGGCAGCATTGATAGGTGTCACGCTCCAATGCTATTAGAAGTGCTGCTAACAGAAGCATCTATAAGTGGGGAAGACACTAGGATGAATGAAAACTGCTGGCGATGCTGCGCCTGATTCTCTCCTGCTTGTGCCCCATAAGTGTAAAATCCCACCATACTGAATTGGTAGCACTTTACGCCCACTTTGCATTGAAGGGTAAGATGACTGCTGCAGGTGCGTGCCAGGAGAGAGTCAGGGCCACTGTATTTATTAGACAGGACTGGAATATTTGCAGACAAGAACTGGTACACTTCACTTCTCGCTGCCCAGATTCCATCTGCATTTTAGGATTTTTCTCAAAGTGTTTGACATTGGCTGAATAATTTCACCAAGTAAATCTTGGATTTTAGATCCTACAAGTTTCAAACGTTTAAAAAAACATATATCCTAGGGCCACTCTGCAAAGAAGCCAGGATTCTGGGTGCATCTGTGGGGGGGGGGGGGGGCTGGATTGGTGGGGCTTATGGGAAGGAAGAGAGAGAATGTCACTTACTTTAGGAGCCATCTGAGGAAGGCTCATGATTGGAGGTATGAAGGAGGCAAAAGGAGGTGTGCTAATGTTGACAAGAAGCTGACTATACCAGCATCTTAAGCACTGTTGTATATGTCTGCTTAAAATACCAGTAGCCACCTGGATTTCTGTCTGAATTAAGGCTCTCATGACCATTCCCACCATTGGAACTGAACCAACAGTAATGACAATGGGAAACTTTAGTAAAAACATCCTGATCTCAGCACAGCCTTAACCTCTTGCGGTTTGACAAGTTCCAGAGGGGTAGCTGTGTTAGATCAAGAAAACAAACAAGGAGTCCTGTGGGCACTTTTAAAGACTAACACATTTATTTATCGCATGAGCTATTGTGGGAGAAATCCCACTTCATCAGCTGCTCGAAAATGGGAAACTTGCAGTGTGGGAAGGGAAAAATAAATGCAGTAAAGTGTAAGTCATAGGATCAGGTCAGACTATTTCAGCAAATGAAACAAGTTGTTTGGATTCAAACACCGTGGAACAATATACAAGAAGGTGGGGAGGCTATATGTTGTTCCACACTGTTTGAATCCAAACAACTTGTTTCATTTGCTGAAATAGTCTGACCTGATGCTGTGACTTACACTTTACTGCATTTATTTTTCCCCTCCCACACTGCAAGTTTCCCATTTTCGAGCACCTGATGAAGTGGGATTTCTCCCACAAAACTCATGCGATAAATACTTTTGTGTTAGTCTTTTAACAGTACCACAGGATTCCTTGTTTTCTCTTGCTATCTGTTTCTCTGTCTGTAAAATGAGGATAATGGTAACTCTCAAACATGTTAATATCCAGGAAGGGCTCTGAAATGGAAAAGTGCTAATTGGAAAAATATTGTTAAATCTCTATACACGGTATTTCCAATTTTGGTGGTTGCTTTTCTCCAAACCTCCATGTTATCAGGTTTTTTTCCTTTTGAATTTCTTTGCCTCCAGCAAATTTTCTCTGATCACCAGAAGTTAGATATTTTTTTAAGGATTGATGTAGAAAGAAAAAACAATAATAGTTTCAAAATTAGGTATCATATTTATTCATTTAACATCTTTCCTTTTCTAAGGCATCAGTAGAAAGACCCTACTGACAGAATTTACATTAATAATATAATACCTGTCTAAACACATTAGAGTAGTGCTTTTCAAACTTAGGGTCAGGACCCAATACTGGGTTGCAGACCCTCAAGCACTGGGTCGTGGCATCCCCTGCTGTTGCCACCAAAGGACTGGAATACATTGCTCAATGATGTAATTGTTGGGTTGCAGGCATAAATGACTTTTTTCAACTGGGTCCCGAGGAAAAAAGTTTGAAAACCACAGCATTAGAGGGCTGTGGCTTTTGAACACTGTGTACTATTTGCCCCAGATAAGACTAGTAAAATATCTATTGGGAAAAACTACTTTGCATGATCTGCCAAGGATTGTAATAGATTAACTTTTCTAAGTTTTTACACAACACAGACTTTTACTGATTAGTGACCTTAGAACATCGTTCCAAAGAGGTAGCCATGTGAGTCTAGGTCAGCAAAACAAACAAGGAGTCCTGTGGAACTTTTAAAGACTAACAAATTTGTTGATCGCATGAGCTTTCGTGGGAGAAAATCCCACTTCATCAGGTGCTTTGAAACCTTCGTCAAAACGTCTGAAGTGGAATTTTCTCCCACGATAGTTCATGCAATAAATAAATTTGTTAGTCTTTAAAAGTGCCACAGGACTCCTTGTTTGTTTAGCACATCATGTTATAATATGGACAGTGTCACCCATCAGATTTGCAATTATGTACATTTAATTCTTATACAACTCCAAACCCAAGTAGACGGTTAGCCAATCCCTCCTGCACATCACTGCTCAAGCTTAGGTTATGTAGGTGACAAACAGAATGCAGACCTCTTCACAAAATGATGTAAAAATAAAAAAAATCTGCCACATACATGCCCAGTGTTGTTCAGCTGCCCAGAATTAGTGCCCTTGACTTTTGAACTTGATTACATTTGCTGCTTATAAAATTAGGTAAAATGATTCCTCTCACCCTTTTAAAGCAATATCTTGACACAAGCATACCTTGCTGCAGGGTTGTCCCAGCAGATGTGACGGTGCTAAGATCATTTGCAGTAGCACTTACAATTCAATAAAATCCACAGAACCAACACTTACCATCACACCAGAGAAACATATTCCTTCAAAATACCACACGTAGTTGGTGAGCTGGTTACTGATGGCATATGAAGTTTTCCCATTAGGGAAATATAACAGGATATTAACAACAATACTCCAAAGTGCAAGAGGTATCAACAGACAACTCAGACAGCCTCCACATTTTTGTAAACCCATCTCTTAAGGACTTCAAATACTTTCACTATTCTAAGCCCTCGCAGGGTGGCTTCTTTTAAAGTTGCAAAACCCTGCTGCCACCTTGTTTTGATGCAATCATTTTGTATTCATGGGAATCTGGTTGCTGAGGTATGTTCCAGTCAAACTATCCCAGCACTAAAATAAGTGCTTTACTGTTGGTCGAACAAAAGGCAAACTATCACTGGCTGAAAAGCTAGCCTTTCTTCTGTGCTGGAGTATGCTTCTTTAAGTAACATTGTTTCCCTCTACGGGCTATTCCCTGGGGAGCTTCAGAGTTAAATGAGTGTCTAAAAGAGAGAGTCAGGAAGGAACACAAGACAGGGTTATAACAATACCAGCAAGCACCTGGGTATCATTTTTCATCTTCTAACATGTGCCTTAGAAATATTAACAAAGCAATACGCACAAGACCCCCCCCCCCCCACAGTATACCTACCAGGGAGGCCCTGAACTATGAAACCTTCAGAAGTTTAGTACATTCTGAGGGGCAATGAAGTATTATGAGAACTAACATCTTTCATGTACTTTGTTATCTTACCAACTTCTCCAGCGTCCTGTATCTCTGTTCCAGACTTGGATTGTATTCTGGGCTCTCTTCTGTGTCATTTGATGTCTGTGTCTGATTTCCCTCACTCCTTTTGTCTCTTCTCTCTATTTAGGATTGTATGCTTTTGTGGGACAAGACCTGTTTCTTACTATGCATATGTTTACAGCGCCTAAGTGCTATGGTAATATAAATTTAGAATAATAACTTTAGCAGTGGGAAAAGCAGCACACAGATAAGGATAGCCTTGTGTGTAAGGCACTAGAGTGGAATTTAAGAACCCTGTGTGTTCATTTCCTGGCCCTGGCACGCAGATTTCCTGTATGATGATGGACATATCAGTGACCTTTTTGCTTCAGTTCCTCCTCTATGAAAGGAGGATAACAATGCTCCTCAGGGATTGTGAGGCTAAATTTGTTATGTTTTTGTGTATTTTATGTCCTGCCAAGCTTGCCATAGATAACAGAGCTAGACTACTATGGGATAGCTCAGCCAGTTCTGTCAGGACTTAAAATCAAGGGGAGGGTGGTGGGGGTGTGTGTGTGTTTACATCGGTGTTCCTGTGTGCTGGTTTCTCTCTGAGTACAAGTAACTTACAAGTAACCAGATATGACAAAGTGGCAATGAGGATGACAGACCTGTGCTGGTACTGCTACCAGCAAAAACCACAAAAGTAAAACATATGGGCTGTGCCTACACTTGTAAATTAAGTCGACTTAAGCTTGCTTAAGTCGACTTAATTTACCCTGCGTCTATACTACAGTTTCCTTAAGTCGACTTAAGGAAAAGGAAAATTAAGTCGACTTTATAACACCTCCTTTAAATTCAACTTAAGGCTTAAGTTGACTCCCTAGAGTCGACTTAAGCCAGTGTAGCTGTGGGGTAGCCCTAAGTCGACTTAGGGCTACCCCAGGACTACACCAATGCCCTCCCTGCCAGGAGAGGGCACAGGGGGAGCCTGGCATGCCCCCTCACAGGCAGGGCAGAGCCCTGCCCACCCTGCCCCTATGCCCTGCCAGAGTCCCTGTCCCTCTTTGCCCCATTGTACCTATGTACAATGGGGCAAAGGCTGAGCACCCTGGCACTGGGCAAGGGGTGCCCCCCCCGCCCCCGTGGACCTACCCTAGGTCCCCCTAGTCCCTAGAAGTCGACCTAGGCATCCAGTGTGGATGCTCTAGGTTGACTTTGTAAGTTCCCCCCAAAGTCGACTTTACTTTTAACAGTAGACTCACTAAGTCAACTTAGTTAAGTCGACTCAGTTAAAGTCGACTTAAAATTACAAGTGTAGACATAGCCAAAGACTGTCCTGGCTGGCTGTGCTGTTCCTGTTCGTGGCAGAAACTGAACGTGAAAACTGACAGATTGGGAAGGGGGAGGAAAGCAGTGCTAGTGAAAGCAAATTACTAGCAATTATATGTGAACAACCCCCAACACACATGAATAAGAGACACAAAAAGAAAACAATAGGACACAATGGCTGCACTCTCTGACTGTGTCTCCACTTGTAATTTTAAGTCGACTTAGTGTGTCTACACTTAAAATTAAAGTCGACTTAAGGGGGGAACTTACAAAGTCGACCTAGAATGTCCACACTGGATGCCTAGGTCAACTTTTAGGGCTAGGGAGACCTTGGGCAGGTCCACGATGGTGGGGGGGGGAACCCCTTGTGTGCAATGGGGCAAAGGGGGACAAGGACCCTGGCAGGGCATGTGGGCAGGGTGTGATGCTGTCTGGATTTAGGGAAGCATTTATGATATTATTTTCTATTCATATATCATAAATGCTATAATCCATAGGAACTATGTCATGTCTGGTATCAATAGAAAGGTAGTAATTTGCTGGGAATGATTTATGTCTAGGAATTGTATTTGGATTAGAAGTTAGTTTAGTTAGGAATTTGGTGTTATATCTATACTTTAACTTGTAAAACCATTGTGTTCTTAATGGCTCATCAGGTTACTTCCTGGGCCCATTGTAGCTGGCACATTCCTTAACATTAAGGAGACAATGATTTTACAAGTTAAAGTATAGATATAACACCAAATTACTAACTAAACTAACTTCTAATCCAAATACAATTCCTAGACATAAACTATATAATCATTCCCAACAAATTACTACCTTTCTATTGATACCAGACATGACATAGTTCCTATGGATTATAGCATTTATGATATATGAATAGAAAATAATATCATAAATGCTTCCCTAAATCCAGACAGTGTCACACAGGGCTCTGCCCTGCCATTTGGGGGGCATGCTAGGCTTCCCCTGTGCCCCCCCAGCAGCGAGGGCATTGGTGCAGTCCTGGGGTAGCCCTAAGTCGATTTACGGCTACCCCAGGGCTACACTGGCTTAATTCGACTTTAAAAAGTCGAATTAAGCCTTAAGTCTAATGAAAAGGTGGTTTAATAAAGTCGACTTAATTTTCATTAAGTCGACTTTATTTTCCTTAAGTCGACTTAAGCAAGCTGCTTAAGTCGACTTAAGGAAACTGTAGTGTAGATGCAGGGTAAATTAAGTCGACTTAAGCAAGCTTAAGTCAACTTAATTTACAAATGTAGACGCAGCCTTTGGGCCCCTGGGACATTTTGATGACACTGAAGCAATTGAGCTCGTTTACTGAGCATTCTGAGTTTTTTGTGTTGGTGTTGTTGCAAATGGAATTGCAGATGATAAGAAAGTGGCCACTTTAAATGTTGTGGGAGCTAAAACGTTTAGCTTGCTGTGCAGCTTAGTGTAACCTGAGAAGCCAGACACACAATCTTACAGTGACATTGTGAAAATCCTGAAGGCAATTCCCCCCTGCAAACAACTAGTAAATGCAGAGAGATTTAGATCCCCCAAAAGAAATGAGGTGAAACAATAGCCCAATATGTAGCAGCTCCTAGTTTGCTAAATACTGTAAATTTAACGATGTGTTAAATGACACCCTGCTTGATAGGTTAGTGTGTGATCTGCTCAGTGAAACAATAAAGAAAGGCCTGTTGACAGAGGCTCAGCTCACCTTGCAGAACGCTTTTGTAATTGCAATTTCCATGGAACTGGCAGCAAAGGAAGCGCAACAACTAAGTGCATCAACCAGACTGCACATGGTGTCACAAGAACTTATCAACAAGACAGTGGGGAGCCAGGGTTGTTACTGCTGTGGAAAGCCTGGTCACCATACATCAGAATGCTGGCATAAAGCCCTTGTATCGACAACATGGCAAAAAGGACACATTGAGAGTGCCTGCAAACATAAGAACGAAGAGTCAAAGGGTATGTCTACACTAGCAATTTAGGTCGACTTAAGGACCCTTAAGTCGACCTAAATTACTCCATGTCTACACCTGACTTTCATTAAGTTGACTTAAGCTTGTGGAGAAAAATGAGTCCCTGCTACACTCATTGCCCAGATAGGTCCTGTTTCCTACATTGTCCAGACTTCAAATGATCTCACATGGCTGCAACATTTGTGACCTGGCAGCAACTGGTCAACAAGTCCCAAGGAGTATGTCTACACTAGAAAAAGTTAAGTCGATTTAAGGTCGACTTCTAGTTGACTTAAAGTCGACCTTATTAAGTCGACTTAACAAAGTGGACTTAACTGGCCTTAAGTTGATTTAATAAAGTCGACTTAAGGGTTACTCCCCGTCCACACCATCCTCAAGTTGACTTAAGGCTTAAGTCGACCTAATGGGCGGTTGTTATTAAGTTGACTTAAGCTTTCATTAAGTCGACTTAAAGAATTTCTTAAGTCAACTTAATGAAAGTCAGGTGTAGACATGGAGTGATTTAGGTCGACTTAAGAGTCCTTAAGTCGACCTAAATTCCTAATGTAGACATACTCAAGGACACAGCTCCAGTTGAATTACCTGACCTCACCATTGCAAGTGAGAGATCCTTGAGTCAAGAGCCCCCATTCCTGACTCCCCTTCCTACAACCACTGTGGCATCAGATGAAGCACCCTTACCTATTCAAGATATGAGTCCTAAGCCTGTTGTTGGACCCGCACCAATAACAAAATACAGAAATCTGCTGTAATCCAGCTAGAAAGCCAAGCCTGCTCAATGGTTGTATCTTTAGCTAGCGCAAACCCATGTTTACAAGCAAGAATAATCTCCAGGGTTTAGCTGAGAAATGAGACAGTCTACACTTATTCCCTTGTTTAGTTATTGTTCTGTTAAATTGATGCTTTCATTAAGGGGGGGGATGTACTTTGCATCCTGCCTAGCTTGCTGTAGCTAATAGAGCTGGATTATTATGGGGTAGCTCAGTCAGTTCCAGGGGCATTGCTGCCCCAAAAATAGGTGTGGGGCCCCCCCCATCCATCCCCCAGGGGGCCTAATCCATCCCCTGGGTCCCCAGCCAGGGCCTGGATTCGGCTTCTGCCGCCCCTGGCCTGCGTCCCGGCCCCAGCAGAGGCCACATTAGCCTGCTGCCGGTGGCCAGGCCCCAAGTACCCGGTCCCGGCCAGGGACACATGGGTGGTGGCCGAGCCCTGGATCCCTGGCCCCAGCAGGGGCTGCATCACGGGCCCCAGGTCCTAGGCCCTTGCTGGAGCTGCATTGGGCCACCAGCAGCCAGGCGGCCCTGGCCCTGAATCCCCGGCTCTGGTGTGAGCCACAGGCAGCCGGGCCCTGGGTCCCCACCAGACTTGGGGCACGTGCCCCATGTGCCCAGCATCAGCGACGCCACTGGTCAGTTCTGTCTAGTCTCAGAGTAGGAGAATAAACTGTGTGTGTGTGTGTGTGCATTTGCCTGTGTTCCTGTGTGCTGGTTTCTCTCTGAGTGCAAGTAGCTTCCAAGTATCCAAATATAACAATTAATGTCTGTGATAGGGCCCATAAATGTTTCTAGAACAGCAATAAGCAACTCCTGGTGCGCATGCCAATAGTGGCACGTGAGGCCATTTGGAGCAGTAAATGGCACCGCTGCAGCGCTGTGGAAATTGCCACTCCTGCCCCAAAAAGCGGCTTCTCTCCATGATGTGCTTGGGAACACCCTCCTCTCAACCCTTCCAGCAGTGGCCACTGCCAGATTTTTCTGGCGGCATCCCCCTTTTTTTTTTGGCAAAAGAAGCCCTAGCAAGGGCTGACGGTCAGTGAAGACGGACTGGCACGGGGTCAACAAAGGTTGCCAACCTCTGCTAGACAGACAGGGTATATATTGCTTAAGGCTTCAGCGAAAGCCAAGATCACAGCTGAGCATACGTAAGTTGGCCCCTGTCCAAGAGCTTTGCACAATCAGTATCTGTAAATAAAATTATCTGAAGATGGGAAATAGCAATGAGTCAGTAGTGAACTGAGAACTGCAAATCTTCACTCAAAACACAGCCTGTTTTCAGTCCTGACCCTGTAAATGAGAGGAATCTCCTCTAATAGCTTGCAGCGGTGTTAAACTTTCCTATGTACAATACAGCAAAATATTTCCCAGCAGGTGATGGCTAATTGTACTGGGCAGCATAACTGGGATCATTTGGGATTGTAGAATTATGGAATCAGAAATTATCCAGTCCATCTTTGCGCCAACACAGGATAGTCTCTGCAGAATGTTTTTGAGGATTTTGTCTAATCCAGTTTAAAATCTCCTAAAGAATGAGGTATGCAGTCACTTCCTTAGAAGTCTATGGCAGAGCCTTTTGGATCTGGATTTTAGGGAAGCTTCAATTAACATGCAGCATACGTTTTCCCTTAGTTAGGTCAGTGCTATTGCTGCTAGTGGCAGTCCCAGAACACTATTCGGTCCTTGATCTGGTGAGCTGAGTCTTTTTGCACCTCCCAGCAACTTTCTTTTCAGAGAGAGGTTTCTGGTGGTTCCCTCTGCTGAAAATTAAGACTTACTTTTTCACACTTTGCTTATATTAATATTTTATTTAGTTGTATTATTTAGCTTTGAAGGGGGGGGGGTTGGATCATATTCTTCTCCATTATATTGATATAAGCCTGAAGAAAAGTCAGTGATGCTATTCTGCACTTAAAACAGTGTAATCGAGTGCAGCATTTGGCTCACGAACTGCGTACAACTTAAAGAGACGTTATAAAATGTGGTGCGTCAAAATCTTTTCGATATTCACAAAATGTTTATTTCACTGTAAAAAGTGTGTAAAGCAAAAGCCAGATTTTTTTACCCAGCCTTACCTGACATTACTTAGATAGCTTTAAACACCTGAGCATTCGGGATAACATGGACACCACGGTAATTGCTCTGATTTTGGGGTTGTGGCTGCGGACCCCCCCTTTCCTTGTCCATTTCTGAGGAATTATAAAATTCACTTATAAGAGCAAATGACGGATTTGAGAGCATAAAAAGGGAAGTTGTGCTGAATAGAAAACAATGAAGCTTCAGGAGCTCTGTCAGGATGTGAGACCGCTTTGGGATGGATTTTCCCTTTCCTCCCTAAGGCAAACAAATGTCTGAGATGCTTAAGGTCATAGTCAAGCTTTGCTCCCTGGGATTGCCTCTTTAAAGCTGATTTCTGTTTTCTGCTTGGTTTAAGCACCATTCAAAGGAGTAGTAGAGAAATTGTTACGAGAGCACAGAAGGAAGTATGTACAATATTAGTTTTGTGATTAAACCAATTTCTCTACCTTCCTCTGATGTGATTCGCTCTTTCCCCTATTCCTCTTCTTATCTGCAGAATCCTTTTGTTTCTTACAGGGTTTTGAGAATCCCTCATTTACCGCCCATCTTAGCTCTAGATTCCCTACACCAGGGGTCGGCAACCTTTGCTGGCCCCTCTTCCCCAACCCTCAGCCTGTGCCAGAAGCCACCTCCACTGAAAAAAAGTGTTCACTGCCTGAAAAATCGGCAGTGGCCACAGATGGAGTGTTTCTCCCTTCCGATCCATACCCCTTCCCTCCCTCCTCCACCAAAAGCTGCTCTGGGCAGTTTCTTTCAATGGCAGCTGGGGCAGGGGATCCCCAGGCACGCCGAGGAAAGAGCCACCAGGAGTGGCTTTTGGCAGCAGAACCAGCAATTTCAGTGGTGCCGCAAGATGGCACCATGTGCCGCTCGGAATGGGCTCATATGCCACTCTTGGCATGTGTACTGGGGGTTGCCAGCCCCTGCCCCAACTATATTGGGGCCTGCTGTTGTGTCTGTTGAGGTCCATTACTAACCTCCCTTTGCAGATCTTGGCAGCTTAACAGGATTGGGTGGGACTTCCTTCATCTAGGCGTAGTGACCAGGGAGGATGTTGGTGAATAAAGCAAGGGACATCCCATCCATCCACAGGCTGAATTTTATGACAGAATTGAATGGTTGGTTGAAAACCTGACATCTAATTCTTTTTTTTTTAATTGAAGCCTATAGTTAAAAGTGGACATCCATTTGTTATCCAGTTTGTTGCTGTTCCCAGCTATATTCTGTTCCAGTTAGATTATGCCTCTCTGAAAATGAGATTTCATGCACAGAATTTAGTCTGCACCATTAACCTAGTTAATGGTGCAATGCAGACACCTGATTACTCAAATTAAGTTGTCTGGATGCCATATCACATTGGTTTGCTCCTTAGGGTGTTGTGATGCCAGCACACACAATAGCTGGTTTATATGCGGTACTAGGTAAAACTGGTCAATCCAAGGTCAGTTTCTCAACCATGTTGATAAGTGTTGCAAGACTCCCCCTTCTGTTCCTGTAAGCAGATGTCATTACCAAAATGCTTTGATTACTCATGGGGTGAGTGACTGCTCTGCTAATGGAATCAGACATTATTTAATGTAATGATTTTGCTAGGTTTAACTGCTACACTTGCTGTGCTTGTTACTGTACATCAGCCATTAGGAAAGGATTCCAACAGGATTTTTCATTCTGATGGGATCAGGTTTGAGTCCCAGTCACTCTTCTCCCCCTGAGCACTCTTTCTATACAAGTGAGAGGCCTGGCACATGTCAGCTGTGGAATTGCTACCACCTCCCACCACTTCATTACTAGATTGTGGCACATCAGTTGTAACTTTTCCTTCCAAGATACTCGTTTTATGCTGCAAACGTTATCTTGAAGGTGTGACAGATGGGTCATTTCTTGCAATATCCCTGAAAGACCTTATATATTAGTGAGGACCAGGACTGTATATAAGCTCTCCACAGGAGAGATGTGACAGATGTGAGACCTGGGAATTAATTGACTATGTAGGAAATATGCCAGACAATTATGGAACTTTTGGGATGACACATGTGAAGCAGATTTCCCGTGGAATCCCGAGGGAGAGGTTAATGTGAATTCTCCATGCTGGTTATGCAAAAATCCAGCCTTTTGATGCTATGCTATGAGTTTAGGATCCGTGTCTGGTGAATACCAGTTCCAGGGGCCAAGATCAAAGGCCCAAGTTGCATAAAGAAATGGCTGATCTCTTCAGCCATTGTTCTGGGTTTGGCTCTAAGGCAGGTGAACTCATAACCAAAAAAAAACAACCCAACCCTAGTTATGGGTTTTGAGGACTAAAATTTACTGGGGCTCTAGTCTGAAGCAGGGGGTGACCTTTGTTAAGCTTTCTAGCATGCACAGAAGTTCCTTATAACCTCTCCCTAATGCTTTTACCTTAAGAATAAATATGCTTGCTTACAAGGAGCTATGTGGTAACTTATACCGGCTGCTATTATTCCTTATACTCATACCTGCTGTCAGAACCTGCAGAGAAAAACAAAAATGCAAGGGTTGGCCTTTTTGGGCAGTTGGGCTTGCTGGGGATTTGTAAGTGTTATTCATGGATCTGTGAAGCATTAAAATCCCTGGTCAGGATGGAAAGAGAAGCAGGTCTCCATCTGGGGGGAGGATACAGCTGGGCTCAGAAGCCTAAAGCAGGTGCCCTTGGTGGAGGGAGAATGCAGGTGCAGTTACTTGACCTGTGACAGAGCTTTGCACATGTGATGTTGGAAGAAAGCTCCATTTTGCCCACCACTTATCTTTAATGTCAGATGCTGCTGCCAGATTATCACAGTGTTGGGAGTTCCCGCATGCTGAATGATGCATATTCCCCTCTGAGTGATCACAGGGTAGGTCTGAGGCAGATAGGGTACAACAGCATAATGTGTCACATGATTATTTATCTTTTAAAACTTATAATCAGATTCCTGCAGGGACTCACTAATGCACACAGGCAGTTCTTGGGTTAAGAAACTGCATCAGAACCTTTCCTGGTAAACAGGTTTGAACAAAACCATATTGCAGGTCCTATACCTGCAATATATATCCTTATTGGTCCTATACCTCCTTCCCCCAGCTGCATTCTGGGTCCTCCAGCATTTTTCTCAATCATTTACTTACATAACCCCTGATGCTGATCCACTTGTCAATGGCAGGAACTCCAGGGTAAGCTGGTTTCATGGCCATTGTGTTGTCATCAGCCTGCTCAGATCAGGCTTAAACAAGATGGTGGTTAAATGCTGGTGGCCAATGGGAGCCTGGGTAAACTTGTACTCCCCACTGGCGCTACCAGCGATGGGTGGATTTATAGGACTGCAGAAGAGAGATGGAAAGAGCTTATGTATCTGTCAACAGAAATCAGGGAGTGTAGGATGCACCTTCCTCCCAGAAGCCACAAGACAGAGAGAACTGCAGAGTAAGTGCTCCAATCCCTCCCAGGGGCTAGGAAAGAAATGGAGAGCCCTAGAAGAGCCTAAGGCCTTATGTACATAGGAAGAAGCCTTAATACCACTATAGCTAGACCATTATAACCTCCTGTGTGGACATTCTTATTCCAGAATGAGTGACTTTTTGCAGATGAGTTTGTCACTTGGGAAGGGGTTTTAACTAAACTGCAATAAACCATTCTTGCAGTGGAATAGAAGTGGTCACAAGGGATTATACCAGTATAATTAAAGCACTTGAAATATACAGTTTAGCTTACACAGAAAAAAAACATTCCCATGTAAACACGATCCAGAGAAACAAAACAGGAAATGAAGGCAGAAGGATTTGCGGAAGTGAGGGGTGGGGGAGGCTAAAAGACAGCAAAGCTACAGGAGGAATAAAATTCTTGAAGGGAAAGAAAACACTGACAGCTGGCATGTGTAAACAGTTCATTTTATTGTCAAACAAAAGGAAAAGGCGTTTGAATTCAAGTTACTACTCCCCATTTCCCTTTCTTCAGACTTGACTTTTTTATCTGCTGTTCTATCTCTAGCTATTCCCTGGGGAGACAGAGCTCCTTAGTACGCACCTACCCTTGTCTGTCCATTATTTGCCATCATCTGTATTTTCTGTTAGACTAGATGGATCCCAAAAAAGTAGCACTGGGAGGGTCCCTAATTTGACCCAATTAAAGCAGCGTTGCCTCTCTGAGTGACAGCTCCTACTGAGGACATCAAGGTCAGGAGAGCAATAAAACTCTAGTGGAAAAAGCTGCTTATGTATGAAAATTAAGAAGTACCATGTCTGTTGTAAAAAACTGTACCCATCAACACAATTAACCAATCAATTACTTGCATTATGTTTGAGTAACCAAGGAAATCCTTGTATGCAAGGTATATGTTTACAATGACAAAAATCACAGCAGGCCAAATTCTGCTGTGAGGTGCACACACATGACTATTGTGTTCTTGGAAACGGGCAGGATTCCCATAGAACAGAATCTGGCGCAATCGCTGTTGAATTAATGCTGACAGCAGTTTGGCAAGAACAAATGTAACATGAATAAAGTCTTCGCTTCGTAATTTACAGTATGTGCAATATAAAACAAGGCATACAAATAATGTTGTACAAAATACCACAAATAACAAAGATATAATTACAGTGAAGTCAGCCCATTTTCAGGTGCAAATGTTCAGCAAACGTATTTCTGTGAGGGGAAAAAAATGTAATAAATGAGAGAGCAAAATCACAATCAGATGCTTTGGTCATTGGCAAAAGTAAAGTTAAAAGGTATAATGCGTAGCCAGCTTATGGCTCTATTTCCAGACCCTCTAACCCTCAAAAATCCACCTCTGACTGAACCAGAAAGTGTCTCAAAATGTTCCCTGTTACATCATGCAGGTGGGGGGACAGGTATGGGGGGAGAACAGCTTCAATCAAAGGCACCATCACAATCATGTCCATAGTTAAAGCTGTATATAACAAACACGAAACATCTTCTCAAAGAAAAACAATTTCAATACTTGCATAAAGAATGTCTTTTGATGCACCTTTGAGCAGACATCATTCTGGCTTTCTTTGCATTTTGAGGGCAATCAAGTTTGACCATAATTCTGTACAAGATCTCTTGTGTTTTTGAGAATTTTGCTTTTTTTTAAATTGTAAAAGTTGCCAACTTTTTCCTTCAATAGAAGAATAAAAACTATGGAGGAAGGACTCGGAGTAGCACAGTAAAGAAATAAAGGGCTAGGACACCAGGGAGAGTGTTTCCAGGACACGTGAGTGAACCCACTGGAGTAGACCATCGGCCAGGTTGTCTGGTATCCTCAGTTGGCCAGATACTGCCCCCATTGAAACTAGTTTGGCAGTTTCTCAGGTGCTTCAGTGAACAGCCAAAACCAAACCAATCACCACATCTATCATACAATTGCTTACTCTTGTAAAATGAAGGTGGGGGAGGAAATTAGGATAGAGAATTCCTTCCTCACCACAAGACATAATCAGCTTATGCCTGCATGGCCAAGGTGACAATTAACTTTGTAAGATAGAAGAGGGATTCCCTTCTCATTCTCTGCAAACAGCTGAGCATTTGCTAGAAATCACTCCTGCCCCTGGGTTTTTGTGAACAATGTGGCTCAAAGCTTCACTT
Organism: Pelusios castaneus; assembly: GCA_007922175.1. Taxonomy (NCBI): domain Eukaryota; kingdom Metazoa; phylum Chordata; order Testudines; family Pelomedusidae; genus Pelusios; species Pelusios castaneus. Next base: position 3,301,577 of record ML685789.1, on the reverse strand, counting down.
ACTAAACCAGGGCTTTAGAAGAGGATCAATGACAAGGAAATCATGGAACTGATTGTTCTCCTGGATCAGACCTTGGTGCACTTTGGTTACTGGATAATATATTGTTTTAACATTATCTGGGAAAGGTGGTTGTAATCAAATGATCCCTTAAATAGATGCACTTACCTCTTCCCGATTACAGCAAACCCCACATACTCCTCCGAGAAAACCATTGATTACTTGGATGGAACAGAGAATTAATTCAATTCCTCCAAAGACCAGAAGAATGGAAAAGAGGGTCAAATTCCATTCCACGACATTCCGTGGCTCCCGACACTCAGACCACCTGTCACGCTCAAGCAGATACCTGTTCACATCAATTAAAAACATATTAGAAACTCGTGATGCAATGAAGCATGTCAGTCTCAGATATTTAATGTGTATCAGGACAGCATGTGCAAAGTGGGCCTAAATCAAGTACCTTGTAATTGGTGATGGGGGGAGGCAATCATTCGCTTCTTGCAAAACTCCCAAGGCAAGAGCAGCTATTCAGTACAGACTCTTGATAACCTAGCTTTGATTTTGTTTTTTTAAATATAAATACAGGGCAGGAGCAGGGTGATGGGGACAGAAGTAATGTCGACAGACCTCTCTATTTTCAGACTTAAAGCAGTCTCAGTGCTGCTCTATGTTATACCTGGCTGGCTATGACCTTTTTCTCTTAGGAAAGGCTCCTAGGTGGGGGGCCAAGATGGAATTGGTGTAGAACTTCAGCATGCTGGAGACTGCTCTTATTCAAGGGACTTAAGTGGTGCACTAGCCTTTTGAATTAGCTGAAGACATTGAACACGTCTCAGATGGGGGTCTCAGAACATAAGCATATACAAACCTGGGAAACTGGTAAGGAATAATTGTTACGGGAACACAGTTTCTCAATATGCTACAGAATTTTTAGGATTCAAAATCTATATGGCACACTAGTGTGCTTCTGGTCTTGCTTTTTATCTTTTTTTAAACTGATTGTTAAAAGATTCCTAAAACTGTGTTGCTCTTTCTACAAGAAGGGATAGCGGAACAGAAGGGAATCAGAATTTGGTTTCAAAGGGGTAAGCGTGTTAGTCTAGTTCAGCAAAACAAACAAGGAGTCCTGTGGCACTTTTAAAGACTAATAAATTTATTTATCGAATGAGCTTTCATGGGAGAAAATCCCACTTTGGTTTGTGGCTCCCCAGACTGTCAGGTGTGCTATATGAGTAATGCTCACAGCCCCTGGAAAGGAAGCAGTCATTTATACTGAAACACTAGATGCCTCTGATGATAAAAGCAGCACCTGAAAGAAGCTCTATTCTGTGCTGATCACCTGCAGAATGCTAGGGAATGATCACTGGACTGCCTTGTGAAATACTTCCAAGATACTGGGGTAATGCGGGTGATGTCCAGAAGCCTGTCTAACAAAATGTTTCCTCTGTGAGGAGGGATAACGTGGCATTGGAGACACTTTGCAAAGCTTAAGACAGTCAAGAATCCCAGTTTATATGGTTTTGAGAATTCTCTTTCATCCAGTGGGGACCCCTCAGCGTTGCTGGAGAGGGAATACTTCTAAGGAAAATAAGTGATGATGACAGAGTGAGACTGGAGACAGAGCAAGCCTGCAGCATGGAAACAAACCATTTATTGCAAACACAAATTACTTAATGACCACACACTAGTCCTGACTTCACAGGTACTGACTCCGACTGACTTTAGTGGGAGTTACGGGTGTATGTTCCTCATCAGCTGTACAAAGGGGGATCAGGCCCCCAAAATGAGAATACAGTTTCCACAAAGATCAATAGTGTTTCTCCTACTTGCTTAATTGAGGGTCCAAAGGGTAGCCTTCACTCGCACGGGTAAGCAGTCCTTATGCCCGTGAGCAGTCCTGTGCAAACTAATAGTACGATACAGCTGAGTAAGGAGCACATTAATGGGACAATTACTCTCATTTATACCAGTGTAAACCTGTTTCAATCGAATTACCCCCGATAAAACACCATAAGCAGGATCACAATCAAATCCATAGGTTTTACATATTGCAGTGAACTGCTTTGCTGGTTAATACTCTACTCACCCTCCACTGGAGTTAGTGAAAGGATAGACCCAGTTCTCTTCTATGGAGGAGAGGCAGTAAGGTCCATGGGACAAACCTAAAGCTGAAATGATGAAACAATATCCAGATCCCAGGATTCCAATCAAGGCTGCCAGAACAGAGGACAGCATCTGCAGAGGGACCACACAAGCGACTCTCAGCATTCTGACCATCCCTTCTTAGGGACCATCCAAAAACGATTAAGCAAAAAACAAACTTACTGCACAGCTCTTCCCGCAGTTCTCGTGCCCGCCGCATCCACAACAATTTTCATGTTCTAGTCCAATGAACACTGCAGCTGGGAGGAATATCTACATAAAAACAAATAACTGTACTGACCGGTTAAGCGAACCTACAAAAAGGTTCAAATTCCAAAGGGGTAGCCGTGTTAGTCTATTGTAGAAAGACAACAGAGTCTTGTGGCACTTTTAAAGACTATCTGTTAGTCTACAAGAAGGTGTTTATCAAATCGTGGCCTCCCTTTGTTTCTATTTAGACTTACAATTTACTTTTAAAAAATTCTGCATAGCAAACTCAGTCCTACTCCGTTCACCTCAAGGGACATTCTTCCACTCGCTTCAGTGGGAGCGTGTTTAGGCTTAGGGATAGGAGCCTGTGAAACTAGGAGAACTTTTGGACATTTTTCTGTTTGTACAGCTCCTAGCACAATGCAGTCCTGGTCCATGACTGTGGCTTTTATATGCTACTGCATGTCCAACATATAATAATAGTAATATTCTTACCTGTCAATCCAACATCTTTTTTTGAGACACTGTGGGTCAAATCCTGCAGCCCTACCTCAGTGAAATTGCTGAACAAAGTAGATAGACTCATAGACTTTAAGATCAGAAGGGACCAGTACAATCATCTAGTCTGACCTCCTGCAAAATGCAGGCCTCAAGACCTCACCCACCCACTCCAGCAAAAGGCTGCCAACCTATGACTGAGTTATTTACCTCCTTAAATCATGATTTAAGGACTTTAAGGTACAGAGAATTCACCGGTAGGTGAACCATGCCCTGTGCTACAGAGGAAGGCAAAAAACCCCCAGAGCCCAGGCCAATCAGCCCTGGGGGAAAATTCCTTCCTGACCCCAAATATGGCGATCAGTTAAACCCTGAGCACGTGGGCAAGTCTCAACAGCCAGTTATCCAAGAAACAATTTTCTGTAATAACTCAGAACCCACCCCATGTACTCTCTCCTCTTAGGCCACTTGTAAATCCACCACACAGCAAATATCAGTCAATCTCCAAAATAGGCTAATCATATAGGAGATACAAGTTCTCATTGAGAACAGACCACAATATTAAGCCCTTTTGATGACGTCTACAATGAGATACAGTGACACACTAGATAGTGAAAAATAGTAGCAGGGGTTTGTGCTTACACAGCAGAATGTTCTCAGTGGAGTTAAAACGTGAGAGAAATTTCTACTGTTGGTAGAATTGGGCAAAATAGTCCATACAGAAAATATTTTTCCTTTGTTGTCAAGTCCACAAAACTGCCCTAGACTTGCAGAATTTGTGTACAATTTTCTGATGAATTTAAATGTCTGAGAGGAAAAGCTGAGATCAGTGTAAAATAAAAGAATTTACACTTGGAAATTTTAAACCTACAGTGAAATGAGTGAGCAGTCCCTCTTGTCAGTGGATTAAACACAGAAACTGCTGAGGCCTCAGCCACTGGCTGGCCATATTAATATTTTATACATATAGCATTTTACAAACACTATCCAGTGATGTCTCTCAAAGCCCTTAAGAGCAAGGTAAATATCTGTTGTAAGCACTAATGATATACTGTAAAGCATACGGAAAAGCAGAAATAGTTTCTTCAGTTGAATACGGCACCCATATACATGCTGGTTCTTAAATGGCAGTAGTGCCCAGATTATCCGAAAACTTATTCAGTAGCAGAACACTTTGCACTATAAGCAGGCCCAGGAAAGTCAAGTTGGAAATATTCACGAAGTTAAGCAAGTCCAGGACCCACTCTTGCAATCCAGTTCAGCATTAGTCCGCTCACATACAACTTATTTCAGAATGGAGCCTAAATTAACCATCTTCTGCTCTGCAGTGAAATTTTCAGTACTTCAAAAACAGCAGTCTCCCTTCCTTCCCTATTTGTAACATACAGGTGTGGTGATAAACAATTGCTGAATTTCCCTGAATAATCACTCAGGACATAGTAGCAGTCTTTGCCTCTGATTATCTCAGATACATACTAAGAAATGGTTACTACTTTAAACTAATAGAGTTATTTTTAAAAGAACTGGTCCTAGTAAACTACTTTTATAAAATACAGTGCAAACCTAGGGCCCAAGCCTGCCAACATTTACACATAGTATCACTTGACTCAAATTAGTCCCACTGAAAGATAAGGGCTTTATTTTACATTTCTGTCCTACAAACTGTGAATGCTCCCCATACTTAAATCATACAAAATGGCATGGGGTGCGATTAATAGTAATTTATATGGCACCAAATAAATTAGAGGTGTGAACACTGACTGTCAAATAGTGCATTCAGACATAAATCCTATCACTGACAGAAAGATGAATCTTAAAATGTCCAAAGTCAGAAAACATAAAGAAGAACACAGTAGCTTTAGTTACTCACCAAAATTCCTCCTCCTATAATCCCATGAAGGCACCCGACATACTTGCTTAGTCGATGTTCTGAAGCAAACCTCTTTTCACCATTGGGAAAGTAAAGCAAGATATTAGCTACAATGCAGAAGAAGGCAAGAATGAGCAACTTGTACCCAATGCACCTTGCACACTTTCCAAAACACATATCTGCAATTCTGTAGATCTTTCCTCAGCAGCTCATACTACCAGAAACCAGCTTGTATGGTACCCATCCAAGTGTAAAAGTAAGAACAGGTTCTAGTCACATCTTCTTAAATACTTGGGGTTACTTAGTTACCAAGGTGGTGATTATTTGTCTACATGAATGTCAAGCCTACATGCAGGAGCATGACGAGAGGAATATCACCACCCATTTTAAATGAAACATTTCTCAACAAGCAAAACCCAAGGCAGGGAAATGGTATTTTCCCACAGTGTTGATCTTGACTTTAATACATAATTTGGAATGAATTACAGAGGACATAAGGCATGAATAAGAGCTTAAAGCCATAATGAAAGTTCTTTTGGGAATCAGAAAAGGGTAAAGAAAAACTTAAAAGAAAATGAAAGTCAGTTTCAACTTCTGCGTTTAATGGCCTGAATCAATACCCACTGAAGTTAGTGGAAAGACTCCAAGTGACTTCAATGAGCTTGGACTCAGATTTTTAGTGAACACGTAAGAATAACCGAGCCCGTTGGCATTTAAGAATGCGTAAAACACAATCCCATGTCTTCATCCATGAATAAGAACTCATACGGCCCTGGGATGAAGCTGGAAGATGTCTACAATAATGGACAGATATGCTCCTAAAGATGTGTCCTTTTGTAATAGATAATAAAGAAATAGGAAATGCTGAAACACACAAGCTTGTAAAAATATTGTTACTAACAGCAGAATATACTATAGTAAGGACATGGAAAATCACCTTCCTTTAAATGGTACATGGCATGTAGAGGAAATGGACCACAGAACTTAAAATGTTTGGAAAACATGAACTTCAAAGGAGCACAGAGAGATATATAAATGGTCAATGTTAAGGTCATAACAGGACTGACGGGTCATGTCTTTGGAGGATTCAACATGAAGTATTAGATCCTCTGTGTCAGTGGAGTAAGATGTAAAATTACTATGTGTGAAAATACTTGTTTTTAAAATATATATAAGGAATATTAGCCATCAAGGTGTGTCGTTAAATCTTAATTTTTAGGGTGGTTGGTTTTATTTATTTATTTTTTTCTCATTTCAACTCCTGGAAGGTATCAGGCTTATTCCATTTCTATCTAAGAGTAATGGAGTAGATGTTTTGAAAAAGCAATCCTAAATCAATGTACTTGAAGTCAAATCCTGCTTTCTTTACTGATGCAATTTTGTTTTATGCACTTGACTTCAATAGGATACTCATGCAGTGCAAACAGGCTTTGAACCTTTAAAAATACCAATGAACTTTCTTGTGCAGATGTGGTAGCACCATGGAATCCTCCGGGTATTGTAGCTGTTGGCCTTGGTAATTTCCTTCAGTATGAGATAATATCCTCTGATTGTCAGTGGTGTAGGGTTGAAGTGATTGTGTATGATATTTTTGATGAATTTAAACAAATACAAACATCATCCCTCATATTTCCTCAGCAGAAGGAGTGTTTACACTCTAACCAGATGAATCTTTAATTGAAAACTCCCTTCATTGTATTGTATTTAAAATAGGACCTCTGGAAACCAGACACAAAAACTGTTCTGTTCATAAATTCTATATTTCCATATACTCAGAGTAACAAATGACACATGGTAAAGAATTTCCTATTTAATTTGTTTTTAAAACATAATTTAATTGGGAATGGAAATATATTTTTCCAGATCAAAATAATTGAAAGTGCCTGAAAAATCCTTTTTTGCTCTAGAAGATATCTGATATTTAATATATTTCTTGTATCGGAAAGTATGTCAAGAACTGGGCTTCCTATTCTTACCGTCATTGACCGGACTAATCCTGCATTTGGTTACACGAACAGAAAAGAGTTACATAAATCTGAGCAATGCCTGGGATGAATAAACAGAATATACAAGTGTGTGAAGGAGGTGCCAAAATCTTGCTTTGCTTTTTTGTTGTTGTTGCAGATGGGTGTGCCTGAACAACGCACACTCAGCCTCTCCTGCTTCCATGCAACTTGGAGAAGGGTGTTTGTGGTGGATAATGGGTGAGTGGAGGCAAAGTCTTGCATGGCAAAACTAATCTATAGGCAGGAGAACAGGAGAAAATACCCTTTTCAACACAGTAAGAACAGGGAACTGATTGTGATCACACTTCCACCCATGTGTATATTACAACCTGTTCCACTGAAATTATTCTAATATAAGATCAGAATTAGACCTTGAGACTCTTATGCAAGAGCTACTTATGTACTAAGGATAATTGCTTACTTACCCACTTACAGTCTCATTGTGCAAGTGACTTTCCATCCCTTTTTTCTCCCATGACTAACCCCGTAATGATGCTGTCTGTCCTGAATGAGAGAAATTCATGCCAGAACATTACATAACACCTGATGTCAATAGAAATGCATAATAAAAAGAAAGGTAATTGAATTCTAGATTATGGCTCTGATCCTCGGGTTCTTCTCACTTCAGGGAGTGTAGGTGAGAGGCAAAGGTGGCTAAAAACCACTTTTTCCTTCCCCAAATCACAGGGCTGTTCACACCAGTCTGGTCCCTGCACATACCTTTGCACACTCTGTTCTATGGTCTGGGGATCACTAGGGCACAGATGTCCAAAACATGCCTCTCCTTTACCTAACTACACCCTTGTGCCCACCTTGCAGAGCAGAGCTGGTGCAGGAGCCATCAGAGCAACTGCCCTGCAGCCAAGGATCCCCCTATTCTCCCTGGCCTGGACCTGCCATATTGCCAATGACATAGTGCAAGCTGGTGTGGGCTGGGATACGGCCCTTTTGTTCCATTGCTATAAACAATGCCTAAGAGTAAAAGCCAGTTGCTTAGATGCCTACAGGTGGACTTGATCTTTCAAAGAGACTCAGAAAAATCTTTCAGCAGACCTTTATTATTTTTTTAAATCTCCGTCAGTTACTTTGCCCTTACAACAATAGAGGGCAGCTGGTTTTGGTTCCCCCCATCCCACACAAACAAAACAACTAGTTAGAAAGAGACAGACATTTTGTGATGCTGAAAGCAGGCAACAAAATGAGAAATCACTGAGCTAAACTTGCACTAGGACTTTGAAAAGCTGCCCAGACTATAATAAAGTATTAAATAAATTAGTGAAGAAATAAGCATTATAAATCAAGCAGGAGAGGAAGGATGGTCTTGTGGAAAAGGAACCACACTGGGCCATGGGAGATCTGAGTTGAACTCCTGCTTTGCTGCAGGCTTTGTGTGACCTTCTGCAAGTTACTCAGTCTCACTGAGCCTCTCTTCCCCAGCTGTAAAATGGGGACAACAATAAAAGTGCTTTTCCTTGAGGGGGAAGGAACGGGGAGGGGGGTCTAACTAAGCCAGTGGGTAGGGCCTGTAACAAAATGGGGCTCAATCTTCAGGTTTGTTGGTGTTAGCATAATACAAAAACAGTTATAATAAACAGAAAGAAAAAGAACTGGGGATTTTAAGTAAAACACATGGCACCTACCAAAATGATTAACCTTCAGCTGCCATTGCAACTAGGGGCAATCCCTCACCACTGATGAACACCTGTGCTTTCTATTTAACGCCTAGTGAACCATTTCCCTAATTAGCACTCTTGAGCCTCAAGATCAGCAGCAGTGGGGGAAAAGAACAGCTAATAAATTATACCCATGGTATCGCTGGGACTTGCAGTTCTGTTATCTGAATTCTACAACACGCTGTAATGGTCACAATGCGATGAGATCATCATTGTATTAAAAATAAAATCAATGTCCATGTTAAATATAGGAACCAGACCCCCAAGAGATATCCACTCTAGCTGAATTAGTGAGGAATCAAGATGTGCCTATTGGCGCTGATCAGCTTCATCATAAAACTGTGTTTTCACAATTTTTATTAGGTGCCTGGTCACCTGGATACATACCAACTCAGTCTGCGCCAGGAGTGTCTGGTTAATGTGCCATCATCCACAGCATGGCACCTTTCAGACAACTGTTCAGAATAAACCCCATAATGACTTCTGGCACCTGCATCCATCCACAGCTTCTCCTTTCACAAAGAGAAATGGACTCACACATGCCTAGCCAACATCCCAATACACTGGTGATACACTGTTCACGTCCACAACCATCCATAAAATCTCCATGCTGTAGCTATTATTTTCCACAGCTACACCGCCCACAGATGTGTATCAATCACTACCCTGCAAAAGAATGCACAATGGGAACCTCAGTTCTGCTCCAATCACAGCGGCCCATCCCGCCTGCACCAAAATGACTGCAGAACTTTCATATTAGCTGCTGCCAATTAGTTGATTCATCCATGGAAGTCCAATGGAGTTACTTCTGTCACAGAGGTCGCAAAGCAGTTCCACCAGCAGATTTCTTTGGGATGTCAAACAAAACTGGATAGCCGTTCCACAATTAACATACACACATCTCTCCTTGTAGGGACACAAAAAGGCACACAGCAACCCTCACAAAGCAAATCACTGACAAGCTACTTTACCCATGAACTGCACATTAGCATACATCATCACCATTATCACTGTACAATGGGCTGAGAGACATGCACAGCATGTCTAGTATGTAGGAAGCAGAGCTGATGGAAACTTGTCAGCAACATTCCATTTCAGCAAAGAACAGAAAAAATCATTGCAATTCTTTTTTCCACCAGCATTATGAACCAGCCAGTTTTGAGACACTGAAAGCTACAGCATTTTACCAAACGGCTATAATCATCCTCTGAGCATGTGCGCTAATAATGTGATGCGTCTAACAGAATTGTTTGGTAGTAAATTCTATGGGTGGAGGTCTGTAAATCTTATTCTGAATTGGTCTTGTTTGTTTAGGGAACACCACAATTCTCCTGATTGGGCAGTTACATTAGACTTCTGAGTCAGTAGCTGTTTTTCTCTCTAATTTGCCTTTGTCCTTTTTAATTCTCTCTTATTAAGTAAGTGCTTATGTTGCATGTGATGATGTTAAACAGTCAGCTTCACTGACACAACAATTATATAAAATGGTCATCCTTGGACATTAACTCATGCCTTAGTACAAGTTCCCTGAGACTCAGAATGCTCTGGGAGCCTTTTATCACAGTGAAACAACAAAGTCCTGCAGTGCTTTTAAAGACAAACAGGTTTATTTATCGCATGAGCTCTCGTGGGAGAAAATCCCACTTCGTTAGACACTTTGAAGATGGGAAACTTACAGAATGGGAAGAAATTAAAGGCAGGGGAGTGTATGACATCAGGTCAGGCTGTAACTGCAAATCAAAATATGTGTTAGAATTCAAACACTGGGGAACAGCACACAGGGTGCGTCTACACTTGTGAATTAAGTCGACTTAAGCCTGCTTAACTCGACTTAATTTAATCTGCATCTACACTACACTCTCCTTAAATCGACTTAAGCTGCTGCTTAAGTCGACTTAAGGAAATTTTAAGTCAACTTTATTAAACCTACTTTAAAGTCAACTTTACTGGCTAAGTCGACTTTATTAAGTCAATTTAGCCAGTGTAGACGCAGACTAGCCCTAAATCAACCTTAAGTCGACTTAAAGGGCACCAAGGCTCCCCCACTGATCTCACTGCCAGGGTGGCTGGCACAGCCAGAGTCTGGCGTGCCTACCCACAGGGCAGGACACAGCCCTGCCCACCCCGCTCCTACACCCTACCCCTGTCCCTGTCCTGCTCAGCCCACATTGTAGCAGGGTACAATGGGGCAAATGCTGAGCCCTCTGGCACTTTGGACGGGGTGCCCCCCCTGCCACCATGGACCAGTCCCAGGTCCAACTAGCCCCTAGAAGTCGACTTAGGCATCCAGTGTGGATGCTCTAAGTTAAAGTGGACCTTGCCAAATCAAGTCGACTTAATTTTATAGTGTAGACATGCTAAGTCGACTTAGCAAAGACGACTTATTTTGACACGTGTAGACATAGCCATAGAGGAAGGTGAGGTTGTACTGAGAGAAAAATCAGTGTTCTCTTGTCAAACAATCTGTTTCAATGAGAGCTACTTTTTGACAGTGTGTACAACTGTGATATTGCGTAGAATGCTGCAGCTTGTGCCTGTGTTTCTTTAAAAGAGAAAAGCAGAGGACAGGGGTAGCTTGAGTGTTATTCCTATTTCTACCACTGATTTCACTCTGTGACATGGGCAAGTCACTTGAAGAATCTGAGCCTGTTTCCCAGCTGTAACATAGGGCCAGTAATCTTGCCTACCTTTGGAAAGGGCTTTGAGATTCTCAGATGGGGGCTAATGCAAGTGCAGAGCACTGTTATTAATATACTGCAAGTGACTTGTACTGCATACTGTGTACAGTAATGGCAGCACGTTAATCAGCACAGACTGGCATATTCCTGGTACTTCCTGGCTGGGTAAATTCTGTTCCTCCCATATGTGGCAATGCAAGTGGAACATGAATATGGTGCTACAATTTCTGCAGATTCATGGTGGTGGCGGCACGCAGCTCTGTGCGCAGTCATTCCCTTTATTAGGCAGAATAACTCAGGCTGCGTCTACACTGGTAAATTAAGACTATGTGCACATGATCACATTATTGCGCGGTAAGGCTCCAGCTGGGGGGCTGGCTCGAACCCTCGCCATTAAGGACACAATGGTTGTATTCTTTATGTCCTTAATGGCTCATCAGGATATTCCCTGGGACCATTCTACCTGGAAAATTCCTAAACTTTAAGGAGACAACGGTTGTTCACACCCTCCCGTCTATGGCATTCCTCCAGAATAACACAAGTTAAAGTATGGATATAACATCAAATTCCTAACTTCTAATCGAAATAGAATTCCTAGACATAAACTATATAATCATTCCCAGCAAATTACTACCTTTCTATTGATACCAAACATGACATAGTTCCTATGGATTATAGCATTTATGAGATATCCATTGAAAGTAATATCATAAATGCTTCCCTAAATCCAGACAGCATCACACACAGGGCACTGCCCTGTCAAGGTCCCTGTCTCCCTTTGCCCCACTGCACACAGGGGGTGCCCTCCCTGCCACCGTGGACCTGCCCAAGGTCCCCCTAGCCCCACAAAGTCAACCTAGAGCAAACACTGTGGACGCTCTAGGTCGATTTTGTAAGTGCCCCTTTAAGTCGACTTTAATTTTAAGTGTAGACTCACTAAGTCGACTTACTTAAAGTCGACTTAAAAGTGCAAGTGTAGACATAGCCTCAGAGTCTAGTGTTGGGAGCACGAAGACCTGGCTTGTACCCTTGTCTATGCCTTTGATTTGGCAAGTAGTTAACCCTCCTTGTGTCCCTCTATAAAATGGAGACATTAAAGAGGGAAAGCATTTACCCACCTATACAAAGCAGTTTGAGAGCTATTCATTAAAAGGGATCAGTGCTGTATTCATAGCAAAGATTTTAAATTACAATTTTTCTGGTTCGGCAAATATATCTGTGTCTTCTTTATTAGCATAGGCTACCTCAAGTAGTAGCAATTAATAAACAGGCTGATGATCGTTAAATGTTTTTCTAATGATTTTTGTTGGATACTGCCCTAACCACCTTTTGCAGTTTTGTGGCCCTGTTGGCCTCAGAATATGAGAGACAAGATGGGTGAGGAAAGTGATATCTTTTAATGGACCAACTTCCGTTGGTGGAAGGGATAAGCTTTCAGCCTAAACAGAGTGCTTCAGGAAGCAGAGTGTTTCAGCTAAATGCAAGTTAGTACAGATTCTTAAGCAAAAGGAGTAATGCATATTGGAGGCCAGATATGAAATAAAGTGGGCAACTGGAAGTTAGACTTTTATGTATAAAGGGTTCGAAGTGGACAATGCAGAGTAGCAGGCAGCTTAGTGTGTTACAAATTGTTATAATGAGCCAAAAAGTCAGCATCCCTGTCAAGTCCCTGGTTTTTAGTGTCTACCAGATTTATGACCTTACGTTCCCAGGCTTACCTTTTGACACTGTTGCAGGTTTACTTTGCAGGCAAGTACAGAAAAATGTAGAGGGATTGCTTTGTAAAGGGTGTTCACCCACAGATGATTATTTGTTTTTCTGTGTGAGGTCATTCAGGAGCATCGTGATTGGCTGGTTTCATCCAGACAGTTGCTATTGGGGCATGTGATGCACTGGATGAAGTACCCCACTCCTTTATGCGTAACAAACTAACCCCCAGTTGGCTGCTTCATTTCAAGAGACTGCCTCCAACATACATTACCTCATCTGCTAAAAATGTGTCCCAACTTATATTGAGCTGAGACACTTTGCCTTCCCCAGACATGAAGAAAAGTTTTGTGTAGCTCCAGAACTTCTACCAACAGAACGTGGCTCAGTAAAAGATATTATCTCCCCTACCTTGATATAATCTACAAATAGATTATTTAACAGTCAACTGTGAAATAAGGAGCTTTACTTTCACTGAGGGATGTTGGTGAAGCCATTGACCAAAATAATGAAGGAAATCACTGAAATCCTGAGATAGGATTATAGCCCCATAAGCAAAAGAGAGGCCTTTAAAAAAAAAAAAAAAAAGTCAGCCCCTTAGAAAGAAAGTAGACAGTTAACATTCAGGTTTTTGTTTGGCCTTGTTTATTCCTGATCGTTTCTCATTAAGGCAAAACAGTGGAACATTGGGAGGGCTGAGGTTTTGTTGTACATGGAAATTCCAGCTAACATTCAGAATCTGACCCACCTTTTCCCATACAGCGTTTTAATACTGCTGTACCTGTCAAAAGATCTTTATAATTTAAGCAAGTGGTGTCATTTGTGTGAACTGATGGTGGGTGGCCAGGAGGGCTAATAGCATTACAGTCATGCACTAAAAAAGGCATTTTATATTGATTTAGGATGTAGTTGTCGGTAATAGCCATGTATTCAATGCAGCAATAAAAGGAAAAGAACGTGTTGCAGAATCCTATGTATGTAGCTGCTCTGACAGTTCAGATCATAGCATGAGGTCTCTTTCCTCATCCAAAGGCATGTTTTTGCTCTTTACCCAACGTCTGTATAGAGCTAACTTATTTAGTGCACATTAGTATCCTACTGCACAGCCATCTCCTCGAGGATCAGATCCTGCCCACAGGACGTTGTGAGAACTCTTAGAAGACGAGGAGTCCCAAGACTTCCACCAATCTCCTTGAGTGATGATCTGACCACGGCCAAACAGGCTCCTGTTATGCCCAGTTATGGGCCACTGGCTGCAGTGACCTCTGGCCCTCAAGTCTTCTGCAATGGCCTCTGAAATACCATCTTCAAGTAATACATGCCATTTGCCTTCTGTAGAACAAAACAGTGCTCAGTAATAGCTAGTGACAGATGTCAGATGAGTAATTAAGCATAATTCAGCATATTGCTAAAATACCACTGGAACTAAAGAATATATATGGAATTGAAATATTGTGCCCAGAGGAGCAAATCCTGGTCCCATTGCCTTCAACAGGCCTTGAATTTGACCCAGAGTGTTCACAATGAAGGGGAATTCTTTAAGGAAAACAGAGGGCCAGACTGCAGGAAGCTCTGAAGGAATGGGGAAAAGGAAGCAAGAAGGCTTCCTTCACTTATAACTGTACAGAGGCAATCACAATTCTGGTCTTTGTGATCTGTGAGCACAAACAGAGGACATGTTCACATCTCCTGTGGTGTAAGGCACCTCAAGGCCATGAAGGCAAGACCATGGCCCCATACCTCTCTTCCACACCACCTGGCAGACTGAAGATGGCACAGGGAGAATCCACTCCTAATGAGCAAAGGTCACCTTTGAGGCATGCCACCTGTGTCAGCCATGGCAGTTGCCTGCCCGTGTGCCCCAAGGCAAAACACCTTCGGAACAGAACCCCACCGATACCTTCCCCAGCCCACAATGTTCCAGGCATTAAACTCTACCGTAGGATGAATTCATGGACCAATTACTGTTTTCACTGGAAATGGCACAGGGGCTTACTAACTGTGGTATGAAATTTACCATTTGTACACTATATGATATGAGCTGATATGGACACTAAACCTAATAAGCAACTATAGAAATGAAACAAGCCCTAGAGAGTTCGTTCTGATTCCATATAAAGACAGTGCACTGTTCATTATGTGTGGATTTAATAAACACATCAGAAGAGCCACACTGATTGATCACGTTCTCTCCTGTGCCAGGCTTAAGGCTGAAGACTAAAAGACATAATATGAGGAGAACGCCATCCCATTCCACCTCACACAGTGTTGATTTTTTTCCCAGACTATGTTCTAACTACTCTGTTTTAGAAACCATGCTAGTTTCCACAGTGTGTTGAATCCCCATTCACTGTGTAGTATGGGGAGCAAACCTTCCCTACCAATCGCCCAGTACTTGCTACCAACTTCCAGAATCACCACATTCTGATCCCTTTTCCACTGTAAGAAGCCAACATTGGTGATACAATGTATGTGTTAATTGTTACTATCCAGCAAAGTGTAATGAATCAAGCTTCTTACTGCAAGTTCTGTATTTTTAATCAGGCAGAGCTCTGTTGGAGAACTGGTATAACAGAGAAGAATTTGGACCCAAATTTTTAAAGTAAAACCTTATCTGTGACCTAGGCCATCTGCTGCTGAAATGACTAAGTCTTACCTTCTGTGGAATAGTCCAAACAAAAACGGGCTGCATCTAAGGCTTGTTGAGGATTCATCCCAAACTTCAGCATATTGAGTAGCACCTTTAAAAAGCACAAACAAGCAAAATATTGGAATGGGCTACAAAACACAGAAAGCAGCATTGGGGGAGGGGGGAGGGAAGTGTCCCATAAGCTTGAAACATTACTGGGAGTCTAGTGACCTGCAAAGGACCTAAACTGTCCTTGCAGGAATTATTTTAAGAATAATCATATACCGAGTCCTATTTTGTTCTAAAAGTTCTCTGCAATAAACTACCAATAAGGGTAACGAAACAGTCAACAGCTTGCTGATAGCTAGAGAATGGGAGCTAAAGTAAAGGATTGCTGCATTCAGACTTACGCGCTCTTGGCAGAATTCAACTTTTAATTTTTTTTATAATTTCAATGGATGATATTGATGGTTATGTTAAGCTTTTTTGCAACTTTTGTTTTAAGTTTTCACAGCTGGAGAAAATTATGGTAAATCAGATAATTATTTACTGGTGGTAAACATGGAGCTTCAAAACAGTTACAGCTTTTACAACTATTAAAGCACAAATTGTTAATATCATATATCAAAATATTCAAAATAAAATAGCCAAAAATCAAACCCTATTAAGTTCTCAAGCAGCATTTTTCTTACTTTGCCTGTTGGTACATTTCTATTATCATCTATGGAACTATATTTTTCATATGTTGTGTGTGTTCGATGGAATTAATGTTTACCAAAGTTTAGTGATAAAAATCTAATTCTGCCATGCCTATGTATATGATATGTTAGACTCTCTATGTCAATGGGAAAAAATTGTCTCCAATAACTAAAATGTATGCATATGTGATGTCTGGAGCTATGAGAAAGGAAGAATAGATTGGCTACAGCATTTTGGAAAGTTTGGAGGGGAAGAAGTGGGAAACAGAGGCTAGGAAAGTGGTTAATGTATTAGTGCAAGTGTGACCACATGCATGATGACTGAAAATACATATGCGAATTGATTAAGTACAATAGGAAGTTTCATGTTTAATCGACCCTTAATCTTTGGAACAAGTCTGCCTTGACTGAATGTTTTACAGCTGTTTTAAGTTCATATTTTTTTCCTCAAGGGCAATTATTTACTTGTCAGTAGGCAACAGCTTTTACACACCTACACAGGAAACCAATTTTTAGGGCACCTAGGGCAATTCATTTTCTCTCCCCTTCCATTTATATTATCTTTTAATTTCTAATGCACCTGTCACAAAAGTGCAAGAATAGACCCAAGAATAGACTCCCCCCCCCCGCTCCCCTCCAGTTACCCGTTTGGATAAATGTAACTCTTAGAGCTATTAAATTAGTTTTCCTCAGATATTCTGCAACAGTCATTTGCCCTTTACTGTTAAGTATTTTCGCCAGTGCATTTGTTAACCGAAATAATCCTAGAAAGCAAACTTACAAGGGCTGTGAACACAAGCACAGGGAATTCATTTAAAACTTCATGCCAAAGTTCACGCTAATTTTTAATGAAACATTTACCCACTTCTGCTTTCTACCTATTCCCAAAACAGACGTCAAAGGGATGATTAAAGTAAACTAGACTAGGCTCTAGGAAAATATCCTCATAATCATTTTTAATATACTAAAACTGTATTCTGTGCTTGTACACTGTCTTTGGAGAAAGATTCTTTAGGTAAATTAGACAGTGTTTAACAACTCACATTCTTTTTGTAGAAACAAAACATGAGATTGATCTGAAACTGGCTTATGACTGATCAGTCAGCACTGAGATAAAGCACATAGATCAGCAAGGCCACGGCTCTGTCATGCTGCAGGTTTTTTGTGGCCAGTCCAGAGGATTGTGAAACGAAAGGCACTTTAAACAAGTAGTGATGTTCTGCAATACATCCCAAAGGACTTACCTGCACATGTCCTTGAGGCTGCATGAACCCGCCCATTACGCCAAAGGAGCACAAGAGGTCTCCAGTGTCTGCCGCAGTAGCCAGGGCAGGAATGATTGTGTGGTATGGCCGTTTTCTTGGGGCGAGGCAGTTTGGATGATTGGGAGACAAAGAGAAATTGGCTCCTCTATTCTAGAAAGGAAACATATACACTTATTAATAGACCAAACCCCTTGGGATTGCTAAACATGAACCCATCTTGTCTGGCTGGATGAGAACCATGCAGCCTAAAGCAAGTGTGCATGATAGTCAATAGCTTTTCAAATTGTTGGTCATCTAGCTCGTCGACTGACATTGCAGGTGGCATCTCCAACATGAACCAAAAGCAGGACAGGAGTGAGAGCAGCCCGCAAAAATTGTTCCTATGAAAGATATGGAGCAAAAATATATGCATCCATGTAAACCCTTGGATACAGGCAGGTGATACGAACATGAACAAACAAGCCCACACACTCCTGGGGAAGATCACCTGAGCATGATCATGCTAAAATAGCGAACAGCTCTCTAATGGTGGCATTTTAACAGTGACAGTTGATTGGGCCCAGCATCTTCCCTTGTAAGTTTGGTGTCCTTTTCTGGGCCTCATCACTGACATCTGTGTAGGTCTCCAGAGCTCCTGCTCCCTCTATGGGTACGTTTTTGGGTGCACAATTAGGAAAAGGTCTAAGGTAGCAAAGGTTAGGTGAGGAGCTGTAAAAGATATGCCAAACACTGGCCCAGTATGTGCAACACTGGTCATTTGCACCTATGTGAGACAGTCAGTTCTCACTCCTATCATCCACTCCAATCAGGAGAAACTACAGTGTTTCACACAAAGACAATATTCATTCAGCCTGCTGCCATATGTAAAACCAACAGATCCCTGCAGGACACAACATGATACAACATATCAGTAAATATAAACATGGGAACACAGCCTCTCCCCAAACATTAACTCAAAACAACTGTTGCATAGCATCCATCTACTAGTTACACCATGTATTTTGTTCAAAGGGTGAAGATGACAATATTGTGATCGAGTAAATTCATTAAGACTAGCTCAGGGAACTATGTTATCTTCTTGCATGGTTTACTAGTGTCGCTGCTATGTTGGAGCATCCTGCCTATCCAGCATCTGTCAAATGGACTGGGGAGTTGACCATGTCCGGATGTGTACATATCAGAACATATTTCTGCTTGTGTAGATTGTCCATATACTGAAGCACACAATGAGTGTATTCAAAATCTGCTCACAGGTCTGGCTCTTCTGGTATCATGACAATATAGTTTAGCTGAATAGTCAATGGCAGAACCGATGTTGCTGATTTAATGTACAGGGTATGTTTGCTTTTCTGTACTGCATAACCACCGTACAGCTAGGCACTTATTTTTGTGTGGTATGTGATTTGGTCCTTCGTGTGTTTTGTCCCTATTTTGTTTTTTATTCTCCCAACTAAGCTTAAGTTCTATTTCATTTAATGTTTCTTTCCTCTTGTGGGGACATTCTGTTCATCTCTTTGGGATGCATGGGAGGGGAGGGGGTCCTTCTGTTATATTCACTGGGCTTTCTCTACTTATTCACCTTTTATACAGCTTGGGGCCATTTCCTCAGAAGATCTCCATTCCTTTTCTTTCCCTCTTTCACCTATCATCCTGTACAGCAGCTGCATTCTTTGCAAGGAGGAAGCAGGTATTCTTAAGGATATCTTGAACTTCATAGGGAATGCACGGGTACATAAGGCTGCACACAATTGTGTTTTGTATGACAAACCTGATAGTCTGTTATGTAGTGTGGAAGTAAAACCAAGTGAAAGAAGGCAATAGACCATTTTCTAATATTTAAGCACGAGTTCAATCCAACCATTCAAGGTCAAAGGTCAAATGTGGCATATTTTATTATTTTTTAATTCTAGTGTTATACAGGGTATGAAAAGTACTTCACATGCACCAAATTCTCAAAAACAGAATGTATGAAACAGCTTCCATCTCTGAGTTGTCTTGGCAGTACTCGCATTAATCATTTATGCATTTATAATTATATTAATATCTGAATCGCCAGTGGTTATCTTGACTCCTGTTTAATGTGTCTGTTACTTCATGTGCATTAGCCGTTTTGCTAAAGAAAAGAACAAGATATTTCTGTATACTTCCCCAAATTTGGTTTCCTACTCTATGGATACAGTCGCAATTAATTCTTGATATTTTATCTAGGTATAACACAATCTATTATGAGACTATGATGTTCCAAAGACTTGTTATAATACAAATTCAAATAAAAATATAATATTATTTGAATCTGTGACTATCAAAATTTATACCATTTTTCTTGGATGTGAAGGATTAAATAAAATTTGAAAATACTGTATCAGGAATTATTTTGCAATTCTATATATAGTGCTACTTATAGACAGTATAAAAAGGCCAAAAAACTAAATTAGCAAAGGCTAACTCGTTTTCACTGGCCAAGAAATGATTCAAGAAAGAATATATTTTGGTTTTTTTATCATGGACCCCATTGTTTTACAACTATGATATACTGACCGGACATTTCATTATGTTGACCATGGTATTAACAGCAAATCTCAGGGAAATCTGAGTTTGAAGCATCAAACTTCTTTTATAAACACTTAATCATGTTAACTTAGCGTAAAGTCAATGAAATACCTACAGTAAATAATAGATGCTCCAGACCTAAAGGTTATGGTTTATTACCACAAAGAGAAAAAATAGAATACAGTTCATATTTTCATCGAGCAGCCTGCAAACTGAGGTCTGCAGAAAAATGGAGACTACTGGCCTATAGCAGCTCAGAATTACTCACAGTGGTCAACCAACAAGGAAACAGTGAAGGTAGTCACCATAAAGGAATTCATTAGGGTGTCCAAAAGAGCTAGGATAGCAGCACTCTGCGATCAGTTCATAGCACAGTCTATGAAACAGACTGATTCACTTATCCCAGGAGGTCAAGTGAAAGAGACGAAATCATTTTCTTTTTCTTGTAATCTCACTGCTTTAACTATCAGAAAACATTTTGATATTTTAAATTTAATTTAAATGTTAGATATTTATACAGCAAAATGATTATTCTGATGTTAAACTAACATGAGTCATACGTGGTTTAAAAACTTAGATTTTATTTTTGTAATGTTAATACAGAAGTCCCCTAGCTCGTTCTCCATCTCTCTTTCCTCCTACTCATAGGCTATGTCTACACTGGCAAGTTAGTTCGAATTAAGGAAGCTTAATTCGAACTAACTTAAGCCTTGGCCACACTAGGCTTTCATTAGTTCGAATTAAGGGCTTCCTTAATTCGAAATAATAAATTTGATTATACCTTTCGAACTAACGCTTAATTCGAACTAGTTTGTTCGAATTAAGTCAATGTGGCCATGTTAGTTCAAACTAACGGCTTAGTTCGAACTAACCGGCACATTGAACTTAATGCAACTGACTAATTCGAACTAAGCAAGTGCCATGCATGGCACTTGCTTAGGTCGAACTAAAATTCCAGTGGGGCCATGCTAGTTCTAATTAAGTTAATTCGAACTAACTAAAATTAGTTTGAATTAGTTAGTTCGAATTAACTAATTCGAACTAACTTTGGTAAGTGTAGACATAGCCATAGATATTTACAGTGAGATTACTTTCTAGCTACGTACAAGGATCCTACAAACCAAAATATTGGAGTGTCCATTTGACAGAATAAACTTCGCTTTTCTGAAACTGTAGCTCTTAAATATATTCAAAGCCATGAAAAACAACATTTCCATCTCTTCTCACCTTTTAAAATGAACTTTTTTTTCGGAAACTATGGATCAAATCTGGATTCAGTGTGGCAAAGGCAACTTCACTGATTCCTACCTGCTCTGAATTTGGCCCTGTTTATATAAAGAACCAGAAAAGGAGAAAAATCCAACTTCTCCCCTGATTTCTAGAACCAAAGGAGACTAAGATCTAGACATCATTATCAGCTTGTGCACTGAGTCATAAGGTGCTCCTCAACCATGCTCTATTCTTTGGTCATGGAACTGTGTAACAGACATGCCGAATGAGGAAGCGTGCAAAAGGAAATTGAAATTCTATCCCTACTCTCACATTCAACTATCAAGATTTGTTGGTTTATTTGATTTTTAAAAACAGGTGGTCAACTCATTTCATAGTTTAAACTAACTTCTTGAGAATAAGAAAATTATGAAATATCTGAACTGTAAGTTTAAGAGACTGTCTAGCAAAGCTCTCTAAACTTTAGATCTAGAGTTTTAATGCTAACTAAAACATGTTAAGTTTGGGAAAAAATTCTCACTTGTAAAGTAAATCCACAGCCTCTTGGTACCAGTCCTGTGCCAAAGCCCATATAGTTGCTGTTGATGAAAGAACAGGCATTGCCTTGAGCATCGACCACAGTGAAGTAAACTGTGTCACTTCCTACTGGTAACAAGCTTCCGTAGTTATATTTGTCACTGGCTCTAAAACAGGGGAAACAAAACCCATTAGAGTGCAACTAAAATATTTATTTTATAGCTCAATTTAAATCTCAGCATAAGGCTTGTACCTTACTCCCACATGTAATCCTAGTGATGTCAACAGGAATATTCCTATGACTACGATGAGCAGCATTTGGCCTTGAATTTCTTGGGGTGGGTTTTGGGTTTGTTTATTAAGACAAAGAGCCATGTTCCGGTGTCCATTACATTAGAAGAAATCTGTAGTAACTCCAAAGACAATGGAGTACAAAGCAGATCAGAATCTGTGCTAATGGGGACACCGTAAAGGTCAGCTGCTATCACTGAAAGATAAGGTGCACAAAGGATACAAAGTCTGTAGTCCTTTTATGACCAGGTAATGCCCAGATCAATAAGTGATTTCTACTGCATGCCTCATGTTTGGTTAAGTACAAACATAGCACTGTCATCAAATTTAAGTAAATACTCTTATCTAAAGTACACAAAAGCAGGCTAACACAAGCTGGTACTTCAGAAAAATGAGCACATTTAGTAATATCTTGTTTTAGTCATTTTTGCATTTTGAGACCTGTCATAGGATTCTTTTATGTAGTTCAGGTATGTCATTACTTTACAAAATATATTCAAAACACCTAATCCCCTTAATTCATTATTAACGAATGGAATTATTTTGCCCACATTTCAAATAGAAAGAGGGGCATCCCAAGGCTGTCTCCTCTTTTTTTCATGTGTCTCTTGCACCACAGGCAATGTACATACATCAGCACTCAGCTACTGAAGACGTGACAACAAAGAGAAAAAATACAAAATCAGTTTATATGCTGATGATATTTTAGTACTCCATCCTTATCAATTCCATCATCATGGAATGTATTCGATATTTTTGGAAAGATTTCTGGTTTATGCATAAAGTGGAAAAAATCACAAGCAAAGAACATTTCCAAAAAATCAGATCCTTTCCGTTTCAGCATTTCCCCTTTTAAATATGCTAACTCCTCCCAAAATGGATTTTTAATAAATATGAACTCCATATTAAAAGAAATTTCCAAGGAGGTAGAGAAGCGGTGTTTCCTCCCAGTATACTTACCAGGGAGAATAGCCTCATTTGTCATACAAAATGGTTTTAAAATCCTGGGCCTCAAAGTGAATGTTGGACATGTAAACAGTCACAGGCCAGTCTTTTACACATCCTCAATACCTCTCAAAAATACCTGTCTGAAACATTATACTCAGTGTTCTCTCAGAAACTTTGTGTTATCTTTCCTTCCCAACCTCGTGTATTTCACAGGTGTTGAATGAACTGGTACTGCCAGTTAATATTAAACAACCCATTGCAGTAACTATTTTAGTGGCCAATAGAGTTATTTTGAGAAAACAAGAATCTGCAATTCCTCCCTCATACACAGACTGGCTTAGTGAACTCTCTACTGCTGCCTGAATTGGAAAATGACTGTGATAGAAACAGTCATAAAACAACAGGAGGGTGTCTGGTCACACATTACGCTATTGTACTTTTGCAGTTTAGTATATATTAGTTGCCGATACTTATGGGTTATGTTCTCACTTATCACTTTAGTTCCTTTAATACTTGATGGCCTGCATGACCTTTATGGGTTTGTGGGACTAGGTGCGGGGGGAGGGGAAGCTGTTTGTTCTGGTTTTTCCAGGCTATGCAAACAATGAACATTGAGTTTTATTTTTATATGGTATTTCCAACTTGTGCATTTATTTATATATACAGTTTATTTTAGTAAGTGTTTATATTTTTTATACTGTAAAAACAATAAAGTTTAAAAAGCCCACTCTATGTTCCAAGAGATGCTGTAGAGTTTGACCCAAATACAAACACCTCCAGCCACCAATGTTTTTTCCTCCCTTCCTAATACTATCGGCCATATGTATATGTACCAGGCTAGTGTTAAAACTCCAGCTGCTAAGCTGGACGTGCCAGGAGCGATGCACTCAGTGTGATGGATTTGTTGCAGAGGATCATGTGTCACATGTTGCAGAGGCTCATGTAGCACATGTTGCACTGTCTTTGGATTTACCTGCTACCTTTATTCCATACTAATGGCAAGAATAGATTTTCTGCCACTGTCACAGCAACAAAATCAGAGCCCTGTAGTCTGTATTGCAGAGGATGAGGCGTTTGAGTGTTACAGGCCGTTCTTCTTTTGGAGAGCTGGTAGATTTTCAGTATCGGGAGCAATGGTTATTTACATATGTGTCAGATGGGCCAGTGCCTGGACTCCAGCATTTGAGAGAGAGAGAGGAAGAGGGAGAGGGCGAGAGCGAGAGAGAAGGGTTGTGCAGCTTGCTATGGCTTTCTGATCACGGGAATCATGATACAGAGCCTTTTGTTAAATAGAGCAGGCCAGGGAAAACACTTTTATACTTGGCCCTGAGTGAAAGAAAAGGTCAGTCTATCATTGATGGGTGACGTTTACATTAAAGTGTTGCAGGGATTCATTTTGAGGGCTATTAAATGACTCTTAAAAGATATGGGCTACTCTTCACTTTTTCTTAAGTTCTGAATAATGTTTGATAGAGTTTCCTATCTCATTTCATTTCATCTTTTAGATACCACCTAGGCTAACAACACAACACAAAATGCTGCACTTTACCTGAGCAATTTAGCACAGGGACATAGTAGCATTAAAATAAAAGGATATTCAGACCAGTGCGTGCAAAAATAAACTAAAAACTCCAGCAACTCTTATACATAGAGCTGTACTTAATACTACAGGATGGACTTCTTTTTCTCACCAAGATCAGAAATGTACTACACTCTTAATCCTCTAAAGCAAGCAAAGGAAAAAACCTTACCGTTGCAAATTAACTAGTTCTGAGCGCCTTTTAGCGTATGTTTTAGAAAGAAGTTCTTCTGTAGGTACTGGAACTTTGTCAGGATCAGCACAGAACCAGAAAGCATCAGAGAAGCTAAGTTTCAAGGCTTCAATCAGTACATGTAAATAGTCTGCAGTGTTATGGCCCATATCTAGAAATGGCAAGAAAAATCACCAACGTTTTAGATAGTTTATTTTTAATCTTTCAGTGTTCTTTCCTGCTATGAGAGTATTGTTTATCCTGCTATTCCTGGACTCCTTTAATTACTTAATTGATTTCAATGAAGTGTTACCAGGGATGGATTGGATCAATTGTTTCCAAGGATACTAGGGAGATCATCATTCATTTTGGAGCTGAGTTCTTCAGAATTTGGGCCACAGTATTCAGTGGTCTGAAGAGTTTATAACACTTGACACTGGCTGAACAATTCAGAATTTTGAACTGGTATAAAGCCAATTATAAAATATCACAGTTTTTGAAGTTATGTCAGGGCCTTTCTTTGAAGTTGACAGTGTAATATGCTAAATTTTCAAATTTATAATACATTTCCAAAATCCTCAATCTCAGAGAGAATGTTTCATACTAGAAAACTTTCCCAGGCCAGGTCCCACTATATTCTTAGTATACTCTGATATTTAGTAGGGAATTATACAATATAGTTTGGAGTCACGTCTAGTAACAATTTTATTTTCTCTTCTGCCTGACTTCGATGAAAATCTTCTTCTGAACTGAAAAAGAGCATTAAGATTTCTGGAAATCTTCCTTTTGTGTCACTCACAAAGTAAAATTTCACAGACACAGAAAAATTCTTTCTATTGGACATAACCCATACCTTTAATATTAAAATTGTCTAAAATGTTCAGGGCTATCAGAGCTGTGATTCCTTGTCCATTTGGAGGGATTTCCCAAACATTTACGCCCTAGAATAACAAGACATTTTTATTATTTCCTCCTTTTTTAAAAAAATACTTAGAGGTTTCTTGAATATTATAAAATATTGTATACTAAATACGATGCAATAAAACTGGGCATTTCTTCAAGGCAAAGAGAAACCAGGTAACATTCAAATGGTGTAGCTTTTCTTTCAGTCAACCTTGTACAACAGTATGCAATGCCCTATAAAAATATTACACTATTTTACAGCAATGGCCCAAACCGTTATCATAACACGAATGTTAGCAAGCAGTAGTGTTCCCTACGTAATTATTGGTATTAAGGGTGAAATGCTGGTCCTCTGCATGTAGGTGGGTTTCACCTATTAACTAAATACAGAATTTGCTTTGTAAAGCACTTTGAGAATTCCCAATATATAAGTAGCATATTCAGGGTGAAGTTACAGACTTCGATTTTGCACAGTGCTCTCAGGAGCCTCGAGGAATGGCAACTCCCATTTAAAATCTCTGGATATGAAGGCAGCTTCAGTCAAAGTGCATCAGAGATAGGGGAGGAGGAAGGGAGCTGTCTTCTAGTGGCCCCATGAAGGAAGTAGCCGTAATGCCTGCCTTGAAGAACTATATGGCTAATTTCACGGGATCTGGCTGGTTTCCATGGCTCTTTCCATGTCTAGATAATCTTTCCTAAATACATGTTGGTTTAATAGAGTATGTGAAAAATGAGAGCCTGTGTTTCAAATATCACAAATAAAATTTTAGTACTTTGAGTGCTTAAACAAACTTGTCCTTATATCATTAAATTTTTCCAAATCAGCTTGTTAAATTTAACGATAAAACCAGTAAGTTCCATATCTGCTTCAACAGGTTAAATAATCCTGTTTTATATTTTGTTGTCAGCATTAATTAAGAAATATATAGAGTTGCCTGTCTTTGAACATTAAATTGTAAGTTATAACCTTGCAAGTTTATTTTTAAATTAATAACAAATGACCCTGAAAAGAGCCTGTCCTATGTTCCTTTCTTGGACAACAACCTCAGTGACGTCAGTTGGATTTTTCCCTGAGTAAGGACTATAAATTTGGTTCTAGACGTAACCAATTATTTCAAAGTAACATGAGTAAGTTGCTCTGAGTATGTTCTCTTGTTTCTATATTTAGAAATATTACTCTGTTTATAGTGGGTGTTTTCTTTATGACCAATGACTTTATTAGTAAGTCAGGAAACACTGACTGTGTCTTGACATACCTTAATTAATAGCTGGGTGTGTAAGCACAGAGTTTGCCTGCGTTTGTACTCCATGTATAATGCAAGAATCAACTTTTAACAGAGTGAGAATAAAAACAATTCACTTGCTCAGCAAGCCCAGCAACCCAATTATCAAACCCAAGCAAGTAATTCACAACGTTAGAGTTTTAGCAGGTGCGGATATGTGACTGGTTCAATAAAACCAAAATATACCACTCACCAACCCTAAAACACTAGATTAGTGAGAATGGTAAACTACCCAAAATATGATTTATCGCCATATGCGGTATTGCACACAGTCAAAGAATACTGCATTTGAAAATACTTAGGGCCCAATCCTATATTTTCTCATGCACCAGCAGCTACTGTAGAACTTAATGGGAGTCTGAGATATGCAAGCTCAAGTCCACGAAAACACCGCCAATCCCTACCATTACAAAAAAATGTGTCTTTTACATTTGCAAAGCACCACATTCACTGAAAAGACTCTGCATTGACAGCTCTGGAGACCTCTACTCACAGAACTGGTAAAAGTACACACAGGCTTAGCATCTCCACACTCCACCACAATTGAAAGGACCATCTTTAGAGGTAGGAAAGTAAGCTAATTCCATGCTCCTTCCACAGTTGGCATCTCTGCTGAGAGTGCCAATGCTGTGTGAGTTGTGATAGTGGCTTTCAGAAAGAGGAATCCTATCCATTAGGAACTATGCTTAGGCCACCAAATTCTAAGGGCTGGAATTTAAGTCAGCCAAGTTCAAAATGGAAATAAGATGCATGTTTTTAAATGGGGAAGATAATATGCTGTAGAAAATTTTCCATTATTTGGAGTCTTAAACCAAGACTGGATGTCTTTCTAGAAAATATGCTCCAGTTTAAACCCCCAGATGATGAGTAAGATGGAGAATCCCATTATGAAATTCTACATGTTATGCAGGATGTGACGCAAGTGCTCATTCTGACCATAAAAATCTATGAGTTTCACATAAGTCACTGAGCATAGTTCAGATACAGCTTTCTACATTGCCTTATTAGTGTTCTTCCCACCCCAGACCTGGCTGAACTGGCTGCAGCTGCAAAAAACAGATTTTTTTGTCTGGGAAGGAAATGTTTGTCAGAAGGGAGAGGAATCCTCTTGCATGACAGAGGAGGAGAGGAAGTCAGATGGAAGGAGGGTGTGAGGAAGAGCATCAAAAAAGGTGCTGAAGTGGAAGAGAATCTAGATATGGGCTTTAAATGTTTCTGAGACTCAAAATTCTGGTCCATATTCAGTTTATTATGCATACTCTTAGAATATTCCCTTTCCAACCACCTCACAGTCCCCAAATCCATCCCCTATCAGAAATGCAGAGTTGCAAAGGAAGGGATGGTTGAACTGTGATCCCAGTGTGTAACGCTGTGGAGAATCTTCAGGCCATCAGTGGGCACAGGGGAAAGGAAAAGCTTTTATTTTGCCAATTTGGCCACCACGCAGAGGAGGAAATGTTGTGGGACAAAGAAAAAATTCTAAGGATGAGCTGGCAAGGAAACCTCAGTTCCATTCCAGTCTAGGCTGTACAACAGGAAATTTCTACTCTGAAGAATGAGGGGAAATGATGTCGAAGAATATAAAAACAATGAGCAATATATGGCACCTTCTTGCAGAAAAAAACTGGGTGGGAGAGATAAACACTGAATTTTCTCCTAAACTGGTCTCAGGGCCCAATTCACAAAGTACTTGCCCTATTTTAAGCATGCGAGTAGTCCCCTTGATTACAACAGGTCTCATGTTCTTAAGTGTAGACACCTGCATAAGCCCCTAGCTGAAGTGACATCTCAAATTCAGCACATTTTTTGGAATTATACAGGGAACTGAACCCCTAAGTCCATATTCAGTGAGAAGCTAATGGGAGTTTTCCCCGTGTAAAGACTTCAGGAGGGGTACATAGTGCCTACAACTCACACCTGAATGAGGAAGATTCACTAACAGGCAGAACAGTAGTTTGATTTTAGCATGAATGTTTTCAGATGGATCTCTAAGTGGCAACATGCAGGTCCTGGGTACCTCAGCTTTGAATATAAAAAAACCAATTGCTTAGCTTCTATAAGTCACGTAGAAAGCTGCATTGAATAGCAGAGATAGTCAGCTACTCTCACTCCCCCAGCTGTCAATAAATACTGCTGCTCAGTGAGTTCTTGCTGAATTACTCAGATGGATATGGAAGTTTGAAGGGCAAGGAGCTTTTTCCCCATGCTGAACAGATTGTCCAGCAATCTAAATTTCTACTAAAAATAATTCCAATTAAAAGAAATGGTTTCCACTCTTCACTCCAAATACTTCTATTTGCATTTTAGCTGTTCATTAGCTCATGATATTCACTTTTACAGTAAGATGAGTTTGAACCAAACTCCTGGATAAAAGACCTCAACTGCAGTATTCGTAATGCAGATCTGAATCAAAATTTTGCATTTTGTCCATCTTTAATTTGTAATTAATTCATCAGCTAATAGCTAATAAACAAAACAGGGCCATGTTTTCCATGATAGACCTCTCCAACTACACACACACACACTAACCATAGATAGCTAATATGAACATATAGCTTAGATATTTGCATACATATATGGCCAATTAAGCACCTAAGTCAGTGTTTTTCAACTGGTGTGCTGTGGTACGCTGGTGTGCCGTAAGAACTCTCCAAGACTATGTCCACACTAGAAAAGTTAAGTTGACTTTTGCTAAATCAACTTAATAAGGTCAACTTTACTTTTCTGGTGTAGACATAGCCCCTTTTCGACCTTATTAAGTCGACTTAACAGTTTAAGTCGATTTAATAACGTGGATTTAGGTGCTAATCCCTGTCCACACTGGCTTAAGTCGACCTAATAAGGTCGATTTAAGCATTAACACCTACATCGAGGTGTTATTAAATCGATTTAACTGTTCCTTAAGTCAACTTAAGGAAATGCTTAAATCGACTTAAGGAAAGCCCAGTGTGGATGCGGAGTAGTTTAAGTCGACTTAAGCCTCCTTAAATTGACTTAATTTGTAAGTGTAGACACACCCCAAGTATGCTGTGAAATTTTGCTGGGAGCACCTAGGAGCTAGGGCTGGGCCGGGGCTATTTTAAATCTCCTGCCCTGTGTGGCCCAGGCATGCAGGCTGCGCAGGGAGGGAAATGTAAAATGCTGCTGCAGGCTGC
The DNA here is from genome assembly GCA_007922175.1 of Pelusios castaneus. Taxonomy (NCBI): domain Eukaryota; kingdom Metazoa; phylum Chordata; order Testudines; family Pelomedusidae; genus Pelusios; species Pelusios castaneus. The sequence continues at coordinate 3,271,574 of ML685789.1, read as the reverse complement.
CAGCTGTGGTGAGTGTGTGGGTGAAGGGTTAGGAGGGAAGGAAGCGGGAGCTGAGCATGAGGTGTAGGGGGAGCCAGGCCGCCAGGCACCATGATGTACTGGGGGGAGGAGGAGGGAAATGGAACCTGCCAAGTGCTGGGAGATGCTGGGGGAGCAGATGCCGCGATGGAGGGGGCATTGTGAGGTGCTGGGGAGGGGAGTCGGGTTAAAGGGGATTAAGAGGAATCCAAGAGAGAGAGGGGCACTGCACGTAGCGTGAGGTGCCGGCAGGGGGGTCATCATAGGCAGCAGGAGGTGCCGGGGGGGGGGGGGGAGAGGGAAGTGAATGTGCTGTGGAATTGTTTGTCTCACTGAAGTGTGCCGTGTTACTGAAAAGGTTGGGAACCACTGACCTAAGTGGCCTTATGCACACAAAGGGCATATGCATTCACAAGGACAAATACTTGAGTTATTCGTGCACGGTGGATATGGTGGATATCTGCAAATATAATTAGGCAGGCAAACACAAAAGTACACTTCTGCATACCTAACTTGGTAAGCCAAGCTCAGGATCTCTACAGGGTTCAGAACACTGAACTGTCCAGCATACCTTGTAATTTGTGAAAATCGGTTTGACATCATCAGTGACGTGGCTTTTGAGATCTTCTAAATCCATTACTCCTCCATTTCTCTGAACAGTTTCTATAATAGCTTCTGCAACACAACCTTCATAGAATCCTCTCTTGCCAAATTTTGCCAGCTCCTGAAACAGATGTAAAATGAGAAATTAAGGCCACTTATTTAAGTTCCTAAATATGGATTTTAGGAACCCAGGTTTCAAAATGTTGGCCTTGATTATACTCCCTGGTAAAACAGTGGTAATACCTATCTCACTAATTAATGTTTGTGAAACACTCTGTGATCCTTTGGTGGTTCCATATATGTGAAAAGTATTTCAATTATTAGAATATGAAGGAGGTGCTTACATGGGTTAGTCACATGCTTTCCACTTAGAGATACCGTGACCACTAGCTAAGAAAATATGCTGCTAGATAACAATCTCTGAATCACAAAGGAAAAACTGCTCCTTCAACAGGCCCTGCGTTACATATGACCACAGGCATGGCTACCAGCAAAAAAGGATCCTCAAAGATTACAAGAATCATGAGGTGGTTTCTGAAGCATGGCCTTTTTATAACACACAGAGCACCCAATTCTGCCCCATGAAGTCTGAGAGATGTGGAGAAGCATGGATGGAGATGATCATTCTACATGAAGGACATTTTCTTACATTTAACTATTCATTATTACCATAGCCTCTAGTAAATTCTGAGGGCTGGAAAGTCACAGCCCATGCTAGGGGTGATGCAGAGAAGTACATCAAAAGACATTTTACTGCAGGCACCCACAATTCCCCCCAGAGCTCTAAGGAGCCAAGATGGAGTGCACCACTAAATCGCCATTGCAAAATCCACTTGTCTCTGCACTTGATAAGATGGGGTTCTGCCTGCTCCCTACCCTTCCTTTACCAAGGCTAGTGCAGAGCACAACTTCCAATATGTCTGGGGGAGGAACATAGAAAGGAGAGGCTCCTTGGGCATCCACCCAGAGACCAGGTGATCTCCCAGCCCTGGTCTGTCCAAAACATTTGTAGTAGAATTTTGTTAATCTTCACAACACTATTTCACACCATGGATCATTCTCACAAATGACCGCAGCCATTTCACCACATTTGTCTGTGAAGATTTAACGAAGAAAGATGTAACACAATCCAACGACTGGAAGTTGAAACTAGCCAAATTCAAACTGGAAATAAGGCATAAAATTTTACCAGTGAGTAATTAATCACAAACAATTTACCAAGGGTCATGGAGCATTCTCCCTTGCTGACAATTTTTAAATCAAAACTGGATGTTTTCTAAAGGATATGCCCTAGGAATTATTCAGGGAAGTTCTATGGTCTGTGCTATGCAACAACTTAGACAAGCTGATCACCGTGGTCACTTCTGGCCTTGGAATTTGTGAATGAAAACAGTAAGTTCCAGCAGCGAGGGCTCCTGTTAATAAGACTTAACACTGATTAGCCTATGTACAGCCCAGCGGGTACACTTACTAGTATAGAAACTATAAAGGAGATAACAAAAACTCACCTGCGCTTGTCAAAATGCAAAAGCATTTCATGATAGCTGAACTCATGATATGATATTCTTGATTGTGTGTGTTCGTGTTCGTCTGCAGAATTCATGAACTCACATTTGGTAATTCTCTCTCCACCACATCATTAGTTTTCATTAGTGAAGCAACAACATATTTGCATTGGCAGCACACAATATTACATCAGTGAGGTACCATTATTAATAACATAGGCAAGATATGAACCCGAACCTACTCCCCTGAAATCAATATTGAAACTGACTTCAGCTCAGCCATGACTGGGGCCCAAGTCAGACAGAGAAATTTCCATTGAATGGTGAGACTGGAGAGACTAAGCCAGGGAAAGAGAAACTAAATTTATGAAGTTGAAGCAACCACTGCATCAGAGATACTGGTGATTCAACACACCAGGCAGGCAGCTTTGACTTATAATTAAATGTGCATGTATGTGTAATGATTTTATTCAAAGAAGCCAGGGTGTGACAGATACTGAAGAACTAGCATATAGGTCACAACAATAACTGACAGTTAAAATTTAAGGGAATTCCACGGCTATATAGGTAAGCAACAGACAGGGCAAGATGCATTATTAAGCTACAGTAAAGATACACCTAAAAGGGGGCTATCAATAACCATTGCTTGTCATTACCAGGCCATTGTGCTTACTCTGTCTTCAAATGTTAAATTCGACAGAACGCTCACAGTAAGAGAAAGCAAAATCATCAAACCAAAAAAAAAAAAAAAAAAAAAATGTAGTAGGCACAACGTTACAGTGAGGAGATACAGTCCCAGCTACTTTAAAAGTTTTAGTGATAAACCCTTACCAAGGTAGAAACCACATTATTCATTCCTGCATATACTGAGCTCAAAATTATTAAAGGAAGTCTTTAGGATCCTCATGTTTCTTGAGTCTATTCACAGTTGCCAAATAGCAGTGTAAAAGAGAGACGCTAAAGAACACTGACATTTTTACATGCTCATTTAACACCCAATATTGTTAGGCTTTGACTGAACAGATTATTAGCCAGTTTCTGAAATGGTGCTGACCGTAGCTTCTCCTTGTCTATGCTTGCAGCTAAACTGCAACCTGCCTCAGTTCAGCTACATCTGCGCTGACATCATGCCAAGAATGGGTAGATCTGCCAGAGCAATCACAGAAACAGGCACTGCCCGCACTGGGTGCTTGGAAGCTACACCTGGCATTTTGCTTCAGGGTGGGCACAAAACTGGCCCCAATCACTGTGGCATGTCTTCCCTTTCTTTCTGCATCCATGGAGGGCCAAGGAATAACCTAGTCCAAAGCACACTGTGGATATCTTGTGGCACTGGTGGGGGATAACGTGCTGTCTTCCCAACATTCTAGCAAAATCTCACAGAGGGGCTTCTGTGAGCTCCGTTGGAAATAGGACAGCAAAGTCCTTTCTATGCTTCCCACATGGGGTTCTGCAGATTTGCCATCCTGTTCCCTCACAGACGGGGAGCAACCAATGTGTCCATTTAATGGGAGCAAGCACTTTCAGCAGTAGCAATGAGAAGGCCCTTTTGAGCAAAAACGGAAAGTCTCTAAGCAAAACAGTGAAAAGTTAGGGCCCCGTCCTGCTGCCATAAACGTCCAATGGCAAAACTCTTTAGTCCTGATTCTCCTCTCCTTTATTGTGGTTTTAAAGCACCCTAACTCCTTCAACTCTGGTGAGATCACTACTGGACTGCTGTTCTCCTATCTGTTTGAAGCTCATGGAGATTGAGTGGGTGTGATCAGAGATATCACTTTTAATGAAAGGGGGAAACATTTGAATTCAAGACTTCAAAATCTTGAATCTAATTAGAAAATTTATTTCCTTTCTGCAAAATTCAGAACTATTTATTCACTCCTCCATCTTGAGAGGCCTAGGCCTGGACCAACGGAGGGCAGATACTCAGCTGCTTAAAAGGTCACAATACCATCAGTAAGTGACTTTTTAGAGCCATGGTTAAGGTACTCACCTGCGAGGTAGCAGATCCCTGGTTCAAGTCCCCTCTCTCAGCTTTCAGGAGATTCATGAGGGATTCATGCATTCCAAGGCCAGAAGGGACCACTGTGATCATCTGATCTAACCTTCTGTATAGCACAAGCCATAGAGCTTCCCTGAACATATTTTACAGAAAAGTATCCATGTTGATTTAAAAACTGCCAGTGATCGAAAATCCACTACAACCCTTGGTAAGTTATTCTCATCGTAACAGGTCTCTGCTACCTCTCAGGTGAGTACCCTAACCACAGGGCTATGGAATATGCTGAATTAGGGCATCCTCAATGTCCCCTGTTGAAGCTGTTCCACTGTGGATAAATAATCAGAGAATCACTGGGCCAGAGAGTGGAATCATGCTCATGAGAATGATTCCATTGCCTGGTAGTTTGAGCATTCACTCAGGATCTCTCTCAAGTCCAGATGCTGTGATGACACTAATTATTCATCCAAAGTGGAACTGCAGTGTGCCTGCTTGAGGCAGAAGTATGGTGCCCAGGGAACTTCTACCGGAAAAATTTATGCACTGAGAGAGTTTAGGTGTCTACAAGGCTTGGCAGCAGCTAATGGGAGGCTTGTCCATACCAGTGGGGCTTGATTCTGCAGTTTAGCTGTCCAATGTGATAATTAAGCATCGAAATACTATCGTGAAGCTAGCACTTGCTGATCAAGCAAAAGTAGAGCAAAGTCTGTGATCAGAAACAATTACAGCCTGGTGCGAAAATTGCAATCTGTTGATCTCAGATTTCTGCACCATGTGCCAGTTTATTGGAGGATTACAAACATTGGGTAAGGTTGGGAATTTGAGGGCATAATTAGTTTCATTTCTGGTTAGTAAGTGCTGTAGTGGGTGCTGACAGATTGGTTTACATTTGAGGATTCTTTAAATTTAATTTAATCTGCTGTATATTTTGCCATTGCTTCATTTAATCTATGTCTGGAATTTAAGATTTGGGAGTACTTGTTATAACTTTATGAAATTTATTTTGTTCAGCTTTCCAGCAATATTATTTATTTGTACTGCAGTAGCGCATAGGAATCCACTGGGCTAGGCACTGTACAATCGCATTACAAAAAGATGGTTCCTGCCTCAGAGATTTTATAATCGTAGTATAAAACAAGACACAACAGCTGGATACAGATGGTTTGAGGATCACAAGTAAACTATGATACAATATTGGTCAGCATGATAAACAGTGACCTCAGGATTAGAATTTAAAATAGAGCATATCTCCAGAAAGAATGGATGGAGTGTAAAGAAAAATGACCCCTCTAAACGAGAAATACGTTTCATGATTTTTTTCCATGGGTGATATGGGATTGTTCAATTATATTACAGGTGTAATCCTGGTCCCATATAACTCAATGGCAAGAGTCACACTGATTTGGATAGAAGTAGGGTTTTACAAAGCAGTTTCACTCACATGACTTCAAGAGTTACTTCTCATTTACATCGCTATTTGCAATATCAAAATAAGGCCCTATGAATCTTAACTACTGCACTGCTGGGTTCAACCACAGCATTTACAAAGAGAGAGAAAGCAGCAACGTTCTTTGATGTGACAGGATTTGATCACTTCAAAGGCAATGGTGGATCAGCAAGTGCATTTTGCCCCAGGTACCTGGTACTGAAGGGATGAAAGGACAAACAACAGGATGAGGTATATCATCTCTCTATATAACAAGGGAGTGTTCCCTTAAACAACAGGTTACAAGCTGGTACAAAGTTGTTAAATATTAACAAGACTAACTTATCAACAGAACCTCAGTGAATTCCCTTCTTACTCATCCAGACCGATTAAGAAACAAAAGGACAAGAAATGTTAACCACTCACAAAATATATATATCTATTAGAACTGTCTCATAGTAATATATGAATTTCTATAGGATACATGACATGGTAATTTTGAGGGAAAAGGCATTTTGTGCAAATCATGTACTTTTTTAAAAAAAAAGAACACAACAAACACAAAAAACTGTTACTTGTCCATATTTTTTGCATCCAGACCTACTTTTATGAAAATCAGGCAATTTATACTCAAAGATGTCAAAAGCAGGAGAAGTCCAAATTATTTGAAATAAACAGCACCTTGATAGATATAAAGTTCAGCATTTCAATTCTTAGCTCGAGGGTTTTCAGACATGGAAGCATAACTGAGACCAAACTGGATTTCTGCCCACGTTTCTGAGGCAGGGTCCTCTTCATGCATCTGATGCCAATGGTAGCTTTGGTGATCAAAGAGTGCAGGACTAGACCCACCATGAAAACATCCTAGTTACCAAAAGACTTACACACATGTAATCAACACCAGAATTTTACAATGAGCTTCACCTGCAGCCTTTAGGCAAACAACATAGCTTGTTTTGCTCTAAATCCCAGAGACAACTAAAAGCTTAAGGAGAATCATTTCATGAATTATTCTAGCAATATTCAAATATACCGATCTTTTCAAGTCAGTCCAAGTACTTTAATGAAGTTGGGGACTTAGAGCTGCGCTTTGAAGTAATAATGGTAATTGACATTTTAATTTGAAATTTAAATTAAAGGTATAAACAGAATAAGAGTTTGATAAGAATTTCTACTTTTACCCAAAGAAGCGTCTTCTATTTAAGACCTGAAATGAACTACTGTATGTTACCTGGCTCTGGGCAGCCACACGTTATCATTTCACAATGCCACACACATTAAAACAAGCTGAAAAAGAACCACAGTGAGCTCATATATTTCATCCTATCCTACATTTCATCGGCTGAGATCATGGGTTTGCCCTTAGTATGTACAGGGACATACATCTCAACAGGCACTCACTCTTAATTAGCTGTTTATTTATTTGCTGCCTTCTGTCTCTGAACAACCTGCAACATTTCATTCCTTCCACAACATAGTTACATAGTTATATTTGGCTGTTCAGGACATGGAGATTTATGAGAGGCCTCACTATTAGTAAATCGCCAGCCACTGCCCATTATTTCAGTCTTAAATTTACTGAAACTGAATTAGCCTGGAAGCTGAAATAGTTACCATAGAAATAAAACTAATTTAAAGGAGAGCTCTGCAAAACCTTCCCTAATTACCTATTGAGGATTAAATATTTCTCCTTTGATTAAAATCAGTCTTCATCATTCCTGCAGGCACAATGAGAGAGCTGTAGCTGTCTGTGCACTCTCTTGTATCTTACCCTGAACTCAGACACAGGACTCTAGTTCTGGGGGTTCATTGGCAGAACATTAGGGGCCCTGATTGGTCCATAGGCCCTATTTAAACCAGGAACAGGAAACTCTTCATGCAACTAGGAGTCACCTTGCTTTGGACTGTATGCCCTGTTCCTCATCCCCTGGCTTGACTTCTTGGTACCCAGACCCAGCCTAACTCAGGTGACTAATCTTTGGTTCTGCTCTCAAGTTTGGTAACCTAGCCCCGCCAGACTCCTGCTCCGACTAACAGGTCAGACCACCCACGAGCCAGTTGTGACTTTACTAAGGAGATGAATGCTAAAATAAGTTTGTTTTTTAAAACAAAACACACAATGGTTTCTCTGCTGGTTTCAAGTGCCCCAGGGACTGTAATCTAAAAACCGATTTCCTTACCTTAAAGGTGTTAGCCAAAAAGGGATTGCAGAACACTTCTCCATGATGAGGTGCTTTGCCATGAATCAGTAGCTCTTTCCCATATTTGTTTCCAGGTGCTTGTAGAAGATGAGCACCACATTTCCAATGATAGGCAGTAATCTCTGACACTGGAAAGCCTTTCTCAGCCAATTGGATAGCAGGTTGCAGTATCTGTCCCATGGAGAGCTGAATAAACAATCAGGAAATGATGACAAAATGATTTCCAGACTATTGCATTTGCAATTTCGGCCCCAAACAGCAAAACCTTGCACAGGTGCTTAACTTTACACCTGAGTAGTTCCACAAAAGGCAGTGAGACTACTCATACATATCAAGTTAGGTACATGTAACTGTTTGCACATTCAGGACCTTAGTTATTGCAACGAAACCAACGTGGTATCAGGCTGCATTAATATGGCACTTTCCCTGCTACATTTAATATACCATACATTACACAGAGTTTTGGATATTCTGATTATTTTACATATTCAGTGAATGCTAGTAACAGTTCTAGATAAGCAATACCTGTAGTTCACTCTTCAGTGGAGTAGCACTGTACTTAATCACTTTTTCCCATTACTCCCCTTTAAAGTCCCATTTAGTAAGGTTTCCTCAATCATGGGCTAAATAGTGAGTCTGTTTGGTTTTATTTAAGGCAGGAAAATATCCAGATTTTAATGCTGACTCAATTGCTGTTTCTTCCTCACCCATTAACAATTAAAGAAGGGCTGGTCTAAAATGGTAGAGGATTTTTGCCATCCCTCATGGGACACAATTTTCCGCCTTTCCCTTCTTGCTGACACAACAATCTTTGAAGGCAACACGAGTGGTACCCTATCCTGACTACCTCACTTTCCCCACAAAACTGCAAACATCCAATCTCTGCCACACACTCAACTGCTACCGGTCCACGAAGCACAAATCTTAAGTATTGCTCCTAGCTGGGTGCTCAAGTCAGCTTTTGATTTTCAAACGCATCTCAAATATTCTTGGCAGGTCAGAGCGTTAGGATTGGATGGGGTCATGGTCACTCACCTAATGCAGTAAATGAGGGGCCATATGAAAGGAAACATTCAAAGTTAATGGCTAATCTGCTTTTCTGTGGGATTTTCTTTATAACATTTCCCTCCATTTAAAAATGCATTACTGTAATTTTACAAATGACTATTCCTTGTGTAAAGGAACAAAAGGAGAGACAGTTATTTAAACAAATACCACCAAGGTCATTTTGCCTTCCCATTCCTTTTAAAATGAAAAAAGCTAGAAAAGGATATAAACCAGAACTCTAAATCTAGCTCAGCACCACAGGAAAGCTCTTTGTCCCATTGCAGAGATAGGCCAGGGCCAGGGCCAGAGCCAGAACCCCAAATCTGAGCACATGTCTACACTTGAACTCCTCTCCCATCAGAACTGTCCTTCCAAAATTACTTGGAAAAGAGACAGCAAAAGAAAACAACTGGAATAAACAGCAGATTTAACAAGGATAAGATAATAGGTGGAAAGAAATAATACTGCTTGCAGAATTTGTTTTTATATTATGCCTAGAACAATCTCTGAATGTATTAAGCAGTATTTTTAAACAAACACTTTCATATAGCTTCACCTTTTTGCTTCCATAGAGGGAAACAGCATCGCACCAGCCAGCTGCTGCACCCGGCACAGTGATATTATGAGCATGAAATGGAGGAAGAGGCTTTGTCTCATTAAAACCTTGCACTTTTAAGAGCTCAATGGTCAATGCCCCTGGAGACCTGCCACTGCAAGGCAAACAGAAATGCATATGTAACGTGATATAAGAATGGTCATACGGGGTCTGATTAATGGTCCATCTAGCCCAGTATCCTGTATTCCAATAACGGCCAATCCCAGGCGCTTCAGAGGGAATGAATAGAACAGGTAATAATAATCAAGTGATCATGACTTGTCACCTATTCCCAGATTCTGGTAGAGGCTAGGGACATTTCAGAGCACAGTTTTGCATCCCTGCCCATCCTGGCTAATAGCCATTGATGGACCTATCCTCCATGAACTTATCTAGCCCCCCCCCCCCTTTTTTTTTTTTAACTCTGTTCTAGTTTTGGCCTTTGTAACATCCTCTGGCAAAGAGTTCCACAGTTTGACTAGGCATTGTGTAACGAAATACTTGCTCTTGTTCATTTTATACCTGCTGCCTATTAATTTCATTTGGTGACGCCCCAGTTATTCTGTTATGAAAAAAAGTAATAACACTTCCTTAATGACAAAATAACAGGCTATGGGGTTCAGTTGACAAAAGAGTAATCGTATGGCTATAAGCACACCACATTAGCAGTTTCAGCAAACCCAGCAACAGCATGAAAATGTACTGGAACAATTCACATTTTTCACAAAACATTTCACTATGGCCTATATCCCTGCAGTTCTTAATCTGTGAAAACTCCTGTGAAATCAAACACGTTAGTTGACTTCTCAGCCACATTAAAAACAGGTTATTTGAACTGCCATCCTGACACTTCCCCTAGTTCATTTCTGACAGGAAGTCAGCAGCAGGGCTGTCTTTGCATTTTCTGTGAGGTGCTATAACACCACAGCCAACTCGCTGGGAATGTTCATGGGCGTTGAGGATCTCACAGGATCTAGGTTTTTGAAAGTTCAATTTCCGAGCTGCATAAAACACAGGGTTCTAGCAATATTTAAGAGAGTCACTACTAAAATCAGATTAGAATTAACAGGGGTGAAAGAAAGTAAGACAGTAACCAGAAAAATGTAGCTTTAAAATCTGACATGACCATCTGGAGTAAAAGTAATGCTGCATCATGCTGGTGAGCAGGTTTCTAATGAGATACTGCATATAGGCCTAATCATACAGTCTTTATATAGCTATAATTTCCACTGTACTTGACTTTTAGCCTTGGTGATTTGTGAAAAAAACCTGAATCTTGTAATTGTCACTGGTCCTGCCAATCAGTAATGTTTTGGGGCCCTATTCTAGAATTCAGGGTGGCAAGTACAGGATCCCAGATCAATGTAATTTTCCCCTTCTATCCTTCTCTTAAATTTTAATCTGATGTCATCTCGTATTTATCTTCAACAAATTATCTTTATTTTGCTATCACTTTTATATCATTGATATAGTTTGCACAAATTATTTCAATGGAAAATGTTTTCCCAAGAAACAGCTTCTCTAATGGGTATCTTCAGCAGAGAGTCCATGGGCCCTTAGTATAACTGGATATAACTCAAAGTTACATCATTAAAAAGTTTCCTGATACTTCCTAGACAGGTGGAGAAAATCAACGTTATCATTTATTGCTTTCGCCTGTGATCATAACAAACAGGAATATAAGGGCACCTGGAAGAGATATTCTTTCCATGGTATTACTCTCTGGGTAGGTTATAAAGCCAACTGGCTGCTTCCTTTATAGCTTCTTGATTACACATACAATAAAAGTCCACTGTAGAAAAACAGTTATTTCTTTGCAGTTATGAATAATGAATTTGAATAGAATTCAAATACAGGAAAATTAAACAACTGAAAAGGAAATATGGTGCAAATCTGGACTCTGACCTCTTGTTAAAGAATGTCTCCCCAGTGAAACTGGCACTGAAGACTGGCTAGCCATCTGGAAATTCGATTGGAATTTTTTTTTTTTTTTAAAAAGGCATTTAACAACATAGCCTAAGGGCAATCAGGTAAAAATGAAGAAAAAAAGACATGACAACCATGTTATGAACATCATCAAGCCTCATGCAGACATAGCCTGAGTCTATACACATTTCTTTGGTGAAATTCCTATTCAAACCAGTCTACATTCTGCCCTCAGTTACTCTTATGCAATCCCAGGAAAGCCTAGTGATTGAACAGGAGTTTTGCCTGAATAAGGGGATGAAATATTAGATTCATGGTGACTCTCTCATCTGAACTAGCTCACTCAAAACAATACCAGTCCAGGCTTTTGACTCTGTGAGGCAGCTGAGCACTGTCTGCTCTCACTTCCACTGAAGATCCTAAGGCTCAGTTCTTCTGCCATTTAAGTCAATGGGAGTTTTGCTACTAATTTCAAAGGCAGAAGAATTGGGCCTTTTTTTAGGTCATGTTAACATTACAGCTACTCCAGCAGCACAGCTATGCCACTGTAGCGTCATAACATAGACGCTTCCTACATGGACAAAAGGGGGATGTAATTAATCCATCTGTCTGAAAAGCAGCATCTAAGCTGATGGAAGAATTCCTCCTTTGACCTAGCTAGATCTTCACTGGGGATTAGACTGACCACACTTTGGCTATGTCTACACTAGAAAAAGTTAGGTCGACTTTGTTAAGTCAACTTAATAAGGTCGACTTTAAGTCGACTTAATATTGACCTTATTAAGTCAACTTAACAAAGTGGTTTCCATGGTCATGGACTTAGACCACTTTAGTAAGTCGACCTAACTGCCCTTAGGTCAACTTAATAAAGTGGACGTAAGTGTCCACACCGTGCTTAGGTCGATCTAGAGGAGGGTTAAGTCGACCTAAGGAAGGTTAGGTCGACCTAAGCTTTCATTAGGTCGACTTAAGGATTTTCTTAAGTCCACCTAATGAAAGCCTGGAGTGGACAGGGACTAAGTTAGGTCGACTTAAGCCTCCTTAAATCAACCTAACTTGCAAATATAGACATAACCTATGGCACTCAGGGAGTGAAATTTTTCACTGCCATGAGCGACAGAGCTTGGTTGAACTAATTTTTAAGCGGAGACAAGGCCTTACTCTGAACTCAATGGGAGCTCTTTCTAGAGTCATCTAATTCCCCATAAATGAATAATTTTAGTTGTTTATAAAAAAGATTTTCCCAACCACAGCCATTCCAACCTGACTAACAAATGACACTTCCCTTTTTTGTAGCAGCCTCCTGTGACTTTTAGCTATGACAAAAAATCTTTTGTTATTACAAGGATATCAAAAAGACCTTTCCTTCTGTTCTGAAGTGCGGTTTTATAAAATGAACCCTGGGGATGTGATTCTGCAAACCTTCTACATACGGAATTCCTTTTTAAGCCCATGGGAGCTACCCCCCCAGAGAGGGCTTTCAGGATCAAAGCCTAAATCAGATTATTAATGTTATTAATTTTATTTTTAATCTGTAATAAAGTCAGGCCACTGACAAGTGAAAATCTGCAGAGACAGAGTCAGGAAAACATTTTCCTAATCCAGTGGGCTCTTCTTTAGAGACCTAATCTTCCCTCAAAAAGCAGCTTTTGGATCAGCAAAACCCGCAGTTTATGAGCCTCAGATTCAAGAGTAATACACTGGCCTCTATTCAGCCAAGTGATCTGGAAATAATAGTCTGTGCCTGACAGTAACAGTTCACCCAAAAGTTACTTTCCAGAACAATTAAAGATGTCTTGCTGATGCTGCCCTCCTAGTGCCTGCTCTTCAACCAATAGACATCCACTTTTTTCCACATTTGAATGTATTCCAAAGAAAGAAAGAAAGAAAGATTGATTGATTGATTGATCGATCGATCGATCCTGGACCAGACTGGCTCTCAATTATACCAGTGTAAAACCAAAGTAAATTCCTTTAAGTAATGAGTTACCCAAGGTTCACACTTGGCTCAAAATCTGCAGCTAGATATAGATTAAATAGACCATAAACTCATGAGAGCATTTTTCCTCTCAAATGCACTGGATTCTGGCACAGGATAGTAACTGTGTCCTTATCTTCAGAACTTACCTTCCATTGAGGCCATGGACTTGCTTTGTGTTTGCATCATAGTACAGACAAAAGCAGTCCCCTCCTATGCCAGTACTGCAAGGTTCGGTGACATTTAAGGCTGCAGCTACAGCCACCGCAGCATCTACAGCATTGCCACCACTCTTTAAAATATCTGTAAGAGAGAAATCTATTAAATCTGATAAATGTCTGAGTATTTCCTTCAAAGGGCAGGGGAAAGTAACAGCCACACGTAGTCTAGTAAACACCAATTTAGCAATTAAAGAACCAGAGGATGGGACTGGAGTATATTTATCTGTAAAGGAGAATCCACTAACTGTTCAAAGGTAAAAATACTGAAAACTGGTTTGTTTGTTTTTTAAAGTTTTGTTTCTTAGAAAGATAAAAATGCTAGAATATCTAAAGCAAAAATGTGAGATTTCTGGCATGTAGGGCAGGCAGAGAAGACTATGAGAAAGGAAGAAACAAAATAACAATCTATCAGAAACTTGAGACAATACAAGGGGCAAAATCCTGCCTCCACTGACCTCAATGGGAGTTTTGCCATTGACTTCAAAAGGGTTGTATTTCGCCTCAAAAGCTTAAAGAACAGATAACAGAGCCTCTTGTTTTTTTACTCATCCAGGGCTTCATAGCAATGGTTCTCAAATGTGTTCACTTATACCAGTTCTTTAGAGGAAATTCTGTTGTAGACCATCTCTCTAGCCTCCATCTTCCCTGCATCAACATGAAAAGAACTCTGCTGACCATCAGAAAACAGAGAACCATTGCCTGGAGAACACTTTATGGAGGTAGTTGCATATTGCACATGCTGCTGAAATTTACTGTGTCACAATGAACATTGTAGCACTCTGAGAACACATGATATTAAGCTCTTGCAACATGAACAGCCCCAAAAAGACCAGGAAATTTACATGAGACTGAAAATGTTGATGATAACCAATGAAAGTTCCTTGGAGGAAGATGAAAGATTTAATTATGCACCTCTAGTGAATGATCTGGTAGAAATGTCAAGCAGTTTCCATGTAAATGTTTCTGCTGCATAAACAAAGAAAGGCATTTTTATATCCTGCTCTGGCAATATATCTGACTCCAGGATGTTGAATGGAAGAAGAAAAACTAGATTATACCAGACAGGAGGACTGAGACATTAGACAGATAGCTGCTGGGCTCTAACAGTGATGGGACTCCTGTCTGTAAGTTAATTTGCAACTAGGCAACCAAAAATCAGGGAAATGATTCTGATTTTTACAGGGATGGGTTATAACAACATTATAAAGTCATTAAAACTAACATTTTAGAAAGTTCACACATGCACACGTACATCTACATTTATATCAAGTTCCAAAGGGGTAGCCTTGTTAGTCTATTGCAGAAAAACAAACAGAGTCTCTGTTTGTTTTTCTACATTTATATGTAACCCTAAATTTACATCTAACCCTACATGCAACAAGGCTTCCATCTCTCTTGTTTCTGATTTAGCCAGTAAGTGAAATATCATCTATTATTGCTAATACATTCTATTGTTATTTGTACCCAGTAACACAGACATCAGAATCAGGATTAATTGATCTTTTGTGTTCAAAGTATACAAACCTTGAGTAGAA
Organism: Pelusios castaneus; assembly: GCA_007922175.1. Taxonomy (NCBI): domain Eukaryota; kingdom Metazoa; phylum Chordata; order Testudines; family Pelomedusidae; genus Pelusios; species Pelusios castaneus. The sequence continues at coordinate 3,256,523 of ML685789.1, read as the reverse complement.
AACAGAGTCCCTATCTCAAAGAACTTACAAGCTAAATAATAAAGATGCAACAAGCAAGTATGACAACAGCAAAAAAATATTTACATAGGCACAATGAGATAGTTTTGAACCAATTTGTATATAAACAAATTAGGAAACATCTGAAAGTCCTACAGCCCAGCTACCTAATAGCCAGCAGTTTCTTCCAGAACTAAGCAGGTTTCTAAGGACAGCAACTTTACAAACCAGTTTCTAGAAACTGTTTAGCTGGGCTGCCGGCCCCTTTAAGGAGAGTCTACGTCCAGTCTACCCAGGAGAGACTTCTTTTAAGGAGAACAAGCCTTTCAAGCCCACCTACAGTAATTAACTGCCTAAAAGGCTGCTTTGCAGCTAACTAGCACCTGTACCCAATAAACGACTATCAGAGACTAGTTGAGAGGGGGTGTTCCTAAAGGAAGTGCAGATGCTAGAGAGACACGGTTTAGAAGAAAGATTGCTGAGGTAATGCTTTCCTAGTGCAAGGCTGGATGGCTGACTTATTAACACAGAGCCCAAGAGGAGAGCTGTGAAACTCTAGTTCACGGTTTGTAATATGCAGGTCCCAGGACTGTGGGACTCCTGAATTTGAGAGGTGGCCTGAGGGAATTAGCCCCCAGGCTCCCAGAAGGATGATCTTCAGAGGCTAATGATCCAAAGGATTAGACGTGTTAGTCTATTGCAGAAAAACAAACAGAGTCCTGTGGCACTTTTAAAGATGAACAGATCTGTTAAGTCTTTAAAAGTGCCACGGAGGCTAAAGAGTTTGTCAAATGAACAAGTCCCAGGCAGGGGGACTCTTGACTGAAGTACTCTGGTCTAGGAGAAAAGATTGTGTAGGAGAGGTTCCTAGGGGCCTGGAAGATTTTTGGACTATTTTTTCTAATAAAAATATATTTGAGTTTGAAGATAAAGACACTGACAGTAATGGAACAGGAAGGCCTCTTTATATACTTTGTTTTAAAATCTACAGACTAACACATAGACAAACAGCTAATGCTCACCTTCTCAGGGCTTGTACACACTACAGCCTTATTGCGCAGTAAGGCTGTGAGCATGCGCACCACAATCTTGTCTGTTGCGTGGAAACAGCCCTCTTGCTGCGCAACAGGTAAACCACCTAAATGAGGGTGGTTAGGTTTACTGCGGAACAACTGTTCCGTGGTAGAGTGAGTGTGTACGTTCTTTGCGCTTTTGACAACCTCCAGAAATGTCCCAGAGTGCCAATCAAGGCCACTCTGGGACACCGGAGCTGTCATACTTCTACATTTCACTGCTTTAGCTGGTGGCTCCTGGGGACTGGCCACCCGGGCTGGCAGCTCCCAAGTGGAAACACCCAAGCCGCGGTGGCTTCAGGGAACCCTCGGGGCAGCTCCAGCCCTGTGGGGGAACCCCCAGGACAGCCAGCTGGGGGGAACAGGCCCGCTGCCAGCCCAAAGGCTGGCTGTGGCAGTGCATGGTGGGATAGGTGCCCACCACGCACTGCTCCTTATAGCGAAAATTAAAAGGAGCATGTGAACGCTCCTTTTCGCTACAAGGAGTGCTGTGTGGACGGAGTAAAGCGTTATAACACTTGCTTGTCCCGCAACAACTTTACTGCGGGACAAGTCTGTAGTGTGTACATGGCCTCAGATGCTAAAGTGATGGGTGTGGAATAAGATATTAAAGATTAGCTTGCACATCTGCCCCGCTTTCTTGTCTGAACACTGATATGGTGGGGCCAACCACTCCAGAACTAACAACAGTTTACTAGTAGTTTGGTTCCTAAACCAGCTCAGTCAATGATAAAAAGTGGGCCCAATTTCTGTGATGGTTTTTTTTAATGGAAATCATCCCCACTAGGGGCTGAATAAAAACCATCAAAAACAGATCACACAGAGCACTTGCCTGTTCTAGCTAGGACCAAAATAAGTTAAACTTGAGGCTCTAGCTAGAAAAAGCAAATGCTGTATCTATAAGGTCCCCTCAGCGCATTTCTCCTGTTAAATATTCTGAACACATCTGCTTTCCTATGTTCATGATGCTATTAATGAGTTACTCTTTCACTACAACTCTCTCAGGCCCTTATCTGAGTATAAATGTCAAGAACAAAGGTTTAACAAGATACAGGGGAAGTGGTGTATGCTGCCAGTCTCTGCTGTAGGAAGTGGCTGGGGCATTTAACTGCTAGTGGAGCCCAGAGCAAGACTGTAATGGGAAAGCCAGTACTAACGGGCTTTTTCCTACAGAGAATTTTATCCCACTGACCATCCTCCATATTGCTTCACTATGATAGCATCCTGTTTTGCCCTAGGAGAACAGCAACCCCATATGTGCTCATCTGCCCCATACCCATGTTCCGATCTCTGTTCTGGGGATAACCGGCCCCTAGTCTGGCTTCCTCTTCTGTTATGTACCTCTCCACCTGTAATATGTGGCCCCTTCCCTCAGACATCCCTGGGTATACTGATGCTCCTCTCTGAGATGTGCAGAAGCGGTCCTGTGGCTTGATTCACCAATGAGAAATGGAGTCTGTGTTTGCACATGCTCACTCTCTTGGTTTGTGAGGGCTTAAAGGTCTATGTTCCCTATTGATCTGATCTTTTCTCATATGGAAGAAAGTGTAGCAGAAAGGAAGGAATGGTGCTTCACTCTCCAACAGGCAAACCGATTATTTCTAGCTTCCCACTCAACCAAATATCCTTATTTCCTAAACTGAAGTGACACCACAAACAGGAAAAACAAAAATATTTTAAAATATGTCCTTCCCCCAGTTATCTTATGAAGACTTCCTTAGCACATGGGAGATATAGCTATATATATATATATATGGAGTAGCACGTGGGCCAAATTTGAGTGAGTGATGTTGTGACCTGGTACATGGGGTCGATGGTGCTGTGAAATTTGGAGGGGGGGGTGTAGGTGGTCAGGTAGGTGTAGGGAGCCTGACAGAAGAAGAGGAGAGTCAAGTGGAGAAGTGGGTGCAAACCTACGGCACTATGCAGGCCCTGACAGAACTTCCACTGACTCTAACAGAATCAGAAGCAGGCCCTGAGGCAATCTGAGAATTCATGACACACTCTGAAATTCAAACAATGCACAGGGCTTTGATTATAGAAAGGATGGGTCTAATTTTTCACACGTGCCAGCTGAAGTCAAAGACATAGAGGTGCTCAGCTCCCTTGAAATTCAAGTAGTAATTGCACAAATAGCACAATCATCTTGAAATCCAAGTTTTAAAAAATGTAGGTTATGATGAAAGAATTGATAGTCTGCTACATTTTTTAAAAAGTTTAAAATACAGTTTTTTGTATCTTTACTCCATCTATGAATTATAGAACCAAAAGACTATTACCAAGACCGATATTTGTTGCAAGGGGCTGATTTGAAGCAACACAACCACTAGTACAAACCACTGGGGATCTTCGAGAACAAAACTTGAGCTCTGACATAGTTTCCAGGCCAATGAATTTATGTTTTGTCAAACAGAAAACCTAAAACAAAACACACATATTAGAACTCACTACTGAACATAATATCTTTGATTCTCTGTAGAGTACTGCGCGGATACAAATATGTGGATCTGCATCCCATCTCCAAGAAATGGTCTGCGGATATCTGTATTGTTTCCACAGATGCAGATATCCTCTGATATTGCAGGGCTCTAGCCCTGCACAGATACAAATATGTGGATCTGAATCCAATCTGAATCTGCAAGAATTGTCTGCAGATACCTGCAGAGATGCAGGGCTCTAATCCTCTGTATTAACAACAGGCAAATCTCAGTACCTGGTCTCTTCTCTTTTAACTTACACCCTGTCATATTTCCAGCTGTACCTAGTTGATCGCCATTAGACTGTTACCCACACATCGATTGACATTTATTCAAACCCCAACATTTTTCCTCCCGGAACAGGCTGTGGTGTTTTCCACCTTATGCTTTATTCACAAGGATTTGCAAAAATCATGCAGTGAATAATTCTTGGCTGCTGCTGGTCTGCGGAGAGCCCATTTTTCGGCCGACCGCTCCCAGCCTTAGCTGCACAGGAGGCCGCAGGCGTTGTCTGGGTTCGTGGGGGGAACAAGACCGCGGAAACGCTGCCCGGGGACCAAGCCAAACCCTACGGCGCGGGGGAATCTTTCCCCGTAGCTCGCTCACCCCCGTCTCGCGCCCCTGCCCTGCACCGCTGGAGCCTGGCTCCTCTCCAGCTCCCCGAGGCTGTAGGGCGCCGCGGCTGGGCCGAGCACTGGGCTCCTGCAAACCGCGCAGCGCGCCCGCCTCCCCCGAGCCTGCAGCGGCGAGAGGGTCGGAGGCTGCCCCGAGCATGGGCTGGGAGAGCGCGGCGGTTTCCCACCCCCGGAGCAGCATTTGCTGAGCCGCTCGGTTCCCGCCGGGGCGCCCGCGACCCACCTGCCGCCCTGCCCAGCAGCCGTGGCGGGAGCAAAGGGCGGGCCGGGCGCTCCGAGCATGTAGCTGCTGGCGGCGGCCCGAGGCGCTTGAGAGCCCCCGATGCAAGGAGCGGTGGCCACCTACGCGCCCCGTCCGCTCCCAGGCATTGTTCCAGCTACTAGTACCGCCCCACTGGAGAGCCAGGAGCGGGACCCCAAAATGAGGCGCAGAGAAAACCCGCCGGTGTGACCAGGCCTGGCAGGACAGGCCGATGAGAGCTGTAACCCCTAGGCAGCTCTGCCTGTCACTCACAGGCTCAGGCCGGAAACCCGCAGGCCTGGCCCGTGCAGCGTAAATTAGCATCAATGTGCTTAGGTGGGCCCTAGCAATAGCCCAGAGACGGTTCCTTTCGCTTCTGGGAAGTCAGCCGGGCTGGCTCCAGGTAGGATGTGCGGGCTCCTGCCAAGGAACAGGGCATTAAGCAAGGGGTGATGGCATGAAATGCTAAGGTCCAGAGGGGGGGCCGTGTTAGTCTAGCTCAAACGAACAAACAAGGAGTCCTGTGGAATTGTAAAGACTAACACATTTATTTTATTGCACAAGCTTTCGCAGGAGATAATCTCACTTCGTCATGAAATGAGTTACACGTGTCAGTATTCCAAAGGGGTAGCCGTGTCAGTCTATAGGAGAAAGACAACAGAGTCCTGTGGCACTTTTAAAGACTAACAGATTTATTTATCGCATGAGCTTTCGTGGGAGAAAATCCCATAAATAAATCTGTTAGTCTTTAAAAGTGCCACAGGACTCTGTTTACGTGTCAGTATGTCAGCCTAAAGTCCGCCTCAGTATTATATTGGACTGAAAAAGCTTAAGTGTAGGCATAATAATGGGCCTGGAGGAAGACTGAGCAGGAGCTGATGATGTCCAGCTCAGGCCCTATCACAGGGCAGTCACCATGTAGTGCGGGGCTGTTCTTTCCTTGGCCTTTTCCATTGCTGTGTGTTTCTTTTCTACTTGACCCCTTCAGCTGGTTAGGGATCTTGGACCATCAGACACAGAGACAGGCCTGGTCCTTTTATCTCTTACCCTCATGTCCTCAGCTAAGGGTGTGAGTATGCAATTCTAAAAGCTTATGCACAGAATGATACCACAGATTACCCTGAACCTGTATTATCTGTATCTTGTTACGTGGCTTGGATCTTTTCTAGCTTTCGCTATTATTTTAATAAAGGTATCTAAGAGGTTTTACTTTGTCCTCAGTGTGTGTACTTGCCCAAGATTCCCCATATGATATCGAACATCATAGTGTAAATTCTGTGTAACCTGAATCTGGGGGAAGACCTTTATTGTAGTAAAATCAATTGGTCATTAATCTAAACATCAACCTTAAAAGAGTAAGTAAGAGAACGTGGGGTTTGGTACGTCTCCTTTTAAATTGTTGATGACATGTTGATAAATTGACTCACTCAAGTTCTTTTTATCAAAGACAACACAGTCCAACAAAGTAAGGAAAAGATTAATGCTCTGTTTCCCAGATCAGATTGGTAAAGTCTGGCAGCATTCAAATCTGTTCTCAAATTACGAGTTTAATCCTGTTTGTAACACACACTTAACTCACATACAGCAATGGAAGATTGCACCCTGTTCTTAATTAGTTTCTTACCTTGTTTTGAATATAGCTTTCTAGAAGTCAGGGAAACCCAGATGTATCATGCACCAGCACTAGGCCTGAGCAGATGGCATGTTGGTATAGACTCAACAAAATCATTTGTCATTTGTGTGTCTAGAACACTCATATTTGGCATGCTTCAGCAGAACATACATCCTTCTCTTACAGGTCCTAGACATATAGGGAACTGGTGGTACACGCTGTAAGCTTGGCATAAGTAAAAAACATGCTGGGAATCTGATTCAGAGTCGCACACTTAGCATAAATATAAAGAATACAAATCCTTCTAGAAAGATATATTATCTAACAATCTGATCTGTCTGAAGTTTTCCAGTGCAGTTGTGTATTGAGAAAAAATTACTACTTAGACTTACTCTCAATAACACACTGCCCCACTAAAGGGTTGTGTATAGTAGAGCAAGAGCTCATTTTTATAGTGCGTTGTTTACATGTTTTTTAAAAGTGTTCCCTGCTTATGCTTAAAAATGCACTTGTATTTTTAAAATTAGGGTTTGCCAAAGGGGAAAAGGGAAGTCAGCAGGGAAAGAGTTTATTGACAAGAGCCAAAGAAAGTATTGCAACATTTGAGATAATAAAACTAAAGTTATGAACTATTGCAACCCAGTGCCCTCCTAACTCATGTTACTGTTCAGATCCATTTGTGGTGAGTCTTGCTCATAGCAACAGAGTGAGCTGGCAAAAGGGAATTTTTTGTCGCTTGTTGGTAAGAATCGGAGCTGTATTTTTAGGATAGTTGTTTGCAAAAAAACAAAAACCAAAATCCACAAAAAACCAGACAAGACCATAGCAAAAGTAGGTTTTCTCCCACTTGTGGATATAGTATTTCTTTCTGAAAGCACTCTTCAGTCAGGACAATTTTAGATGTGTGGGTATGTTGTGATATGCAGTGTATAGATTCTTTGTCGTGGCTTCACTGATGAAGCTTGATCCATTATTTGGAAATATTTTCATTGCTTACCCTCAACCTTTCTTATTGCTCACAGAGCCTTGATGCTTTCATCATCAATATACATGCTAATCTGTCTTCAAAAAGATTCAGGAAACTTCTGCTCTGGTCCCGAACTCACAGTGTGAACCTTAAAAGAAAGCTCTGCTCTAAGCGTGCCATATGCATCTTTCCATTACATAGCACAAAGGGACACGCAATGTAGCAACTAGTTACCTAAAAGCCTGGAAATTCCCTGTGTGAGTAAGCAGTACCTCAGTGCCATGGTCAGAGCAAGAAATAGCCGTAGGCTAATCCGGCAAAGCCATGGGAAATTCACAGATCGACTGCCCCATGTAAAAACAGAGCATGGTCAGATGCAAGGTGGGACGAGGTGACCAGACCACCATAAGCACCTATTCCAGACCTATGTCCTTGTTACTAGAAAAAATCAACGTAAGTAAAAGTTACTCTTGAATAGGTCAGCATCAAACCAGCTCACAAAACTTGAAGACCTCATCAGAGAGATCATCAGCCAGAAGCTATTAGCAGGGAATCAATGGAAGCATGCTGTCCTAAGGGTATCAGAGGAAAATAAAACATTGAAGCACAGTAGATATTCAGCCAAGGGTCATCAGGGTTCCCGCATTCTGTAGTTGGCATTTCTCAGGCTACATGTACTTTACAGGACATAGCCGCTGCTTGTTCCAAGAAGCCATCCCACCATTAGGATAATGTGGTGTTACCTGTGTCTTTCTGAAGCTGCCAGAGCTTTCTGAGCTATTTTTCCAAAGGGACTTTGTGTCCCTTGCAGTATGTGATTATTTCGGCAGTGGAGCTAATCATACTTAACTTCTTTACTGAATTAAAGATTGATTTTATATCCTTTAAAATGTATTTTCTTTCCAAAGTAAAGAATCATTGGTGCAATCAGAAAATGTAATGAATACCGTAATTTTTAAGTTTATGGTTCATTTAAATAGCAAAGAGAATGTTGTATGATACAGTTGGAGCTTTGATTCAGACATTCATATCTTAATCATATGATCCAGCGTTTGATAAAAATGTTAGGGTTATTAAAAATACGTGAGATTCTAATTTTTTTTAATGGCCTCATATTGTGCAGCACAGCATCTAAAGGTCACAGAATAAATATAAAAGTCAGTCTTTCAAATACAAGTATGGAAAAACACATGGTCTATGGCCCAATCCAGCAGAAAACGTGTGCAGTCTCTGAGCAACAGATGTTCTGAAAGAGCATGAATGCCAGTAAAACCATACCCTCTAGTCTATCAGAGGAAAAGCTCAACCCTTTGTGGTAGGTACAATAAAAAACCATCTCTCCTCCATGGCAGAGTTATAAAGGGAGAGGATGTCATGTAAATAAGCTCCTGGTAGCTCTGCTGATCGTCCAAGTCTCAGTGCTGCTCAGCCTGCAGAAGTTAAAGCAGTCCTGGTCATGACAAAAGCATTTGAAAAGTTTTTAACCACAAGAGCCATACAGTACCGTTCTGCCTTGTCAGCCATCCTAGATTTAACAAGCTATGGACCTACCGCCCTATAACTCTCACTGGTCCACAGACATTGCTAAGTACATTCTTTCATACTCCTCTAGGCTATGTCCATTTTGTTGGTGTAAAATACTCAGATTATTCAATGTAGAAAGTTAAGGCCTGCTTCGGCTGTAATCTACATCAGTCTTACGCCACTGTAAACACCATTGACATCAGTGAAGTTACCTTGTGTACAAAGTATTCCATGTATATCGCTCATAAAAAGACACATAAAATACAAACTGTTCTGATGAGCCCTTTCCATGCCCATGGATGAGTGATCTAATGGCAATGGTGGCATTTGTCCTGGTATAAACAGTGGTCCAATTCAGAGGTGATATTTAAAGTGGCATACATTGGATTTCTTCGTGCTCAGTTAGAATCTCTTGCACTCCCTTAGACCTACTTTCATCTACTCTATTCATGTATAAGAAGGTGCATGTTAAAAGAGCCCTCACCCTACTATACCTGCTTACAACATTTTCAAGGCCTGAGCATGTTAAGTGTACTGGCTTGAATCCCATTATACGTTGGTAAATTAGCTGCACATAGGTCTAATGCAGCCATGAACCAAGCCATAAGGGACCATTGTGATCATCTAGTCTAGTGTCCTGTGTTATATGGCGTAGAACTTCCCCAAATAAATTCCTACAGCAGCTCTTTTAGAAAAACATCCAATTTTTGGTTTAATAATTGTGATGGAGAATCCACTACAATCCTTGGCAAAGTAAGGTTTGTTTGTTAAACAAACAAACAAAAAAAGCTAAATGGACTCAAGTCAATCACAGAGTTCTGTATTAGCAGTGTTCAGATTGAGAACATCTCCAGGGAACCCAACACGAAAAGAGCAACCATCCAGTATGGATACAGCATCCTCCAGATTACCGCTGCTGCTCAGTGTGCTGTCCTAAGCATGGTCCGTCTTCGTGCAGCAAACCATGCCAGATCAGAACCTGTTAAGCTGACTCCAAAGGTACATGGGAACTGTCAGCCAGGCAGCCACAGCCTGATACCGATGAAGGAGTTCCTGGTAGATTGTTCTGCTTCTTGTAAAAAACATGATCTTTTTTTCAAGGACATTTTATGCCATGAGACAGCTATTCCATGGAGAATGTTTAAAACAGGAAACTGAAATGTTGTGCCGGCATTTGAATCATTGCTTTATTGATTCTTAAGGTGCTTTCTATAAATTAACCAGTTCTTTTGTATCTTAAGCCATTATAACTACTTTAATCATCATTCTTGGATTTCCATATGTTGCCAATAAAAAATGTTTTCAGTTGGTATCTGCAGTTTCCAAATATATATGTAAGTATGTTAATTTGCCTTCATTAAGGCAACAATAGGCATATAGGAAACATATCACTGCCAATTAGCCAGCTAGAATTCCAGACTGAGTTCTCAGTACTTGTCTGGCTCCTGATAGCTCATGGACAGTACTGTGTGGAAAAATTAGGAAATTGTTACTAGAATTTGCTCCACCAAGGAATAGTTCACTCAGTGGGTTAGTACACTAAGCTTTCACAAGCGGAGGTTCAAATCTCAAAAGTTGGAGCCTTACTCATACTGAAGTAACCTTACTCACTCCTCGAGCAGGCCCACTGAAGTTAACTTCACTAAAGGGCTCAGAATCTGGCCTGAAGTCAGTTGTGAAAATGGGTTTTGTTATTTCATCTTTTAACCATACAACAAAAAGGCTAATCTTTTTCCCCTTTGAGTGAAGGAATTTTGCCTCCTGCTTCACTGGAAGAAGAGTCATTCTCAGTACTACATCAATATCGTTAATGATTCAAAATTCATCATTATGTGTAATATTTATTTACTACTTGAATAACCCAGAACCCCACCCTCCGCTTAGGTGATGCAAAGGCTGGACTAGCAGAGTTGTATGTCAGTAATGCGTCATACTAGGGAAGTTTACACGAACCCTACCACAACTTCTCACACCCTTGCTAATTGTCTCTCACTTGTATAAGCATTACATTTAGCCACAAAGAAGATTTCTAGCATCACAACTTTTGGCTTTAATAGACACTGCCAAATTTAGCATATGTGAAACATGACCCTTTTTTTTTTTTTGTAAATAGGTGCCATTCTTTTTACACACCAAGTCAGCTCCTCCAGTAAGGTAAAGCTACCTTGTACTAATCTGATGGTGAAAACAGCTCTCAAGACAGATTCAACTGCTTGAAAATCCTCTACCTAAGGAAGTCTTTGGGTTGTGCAAAGACACGGTTAGTGTCTCGTATGTTGCCTGCCCTTCTGGATTTTGATGCAGGGAACTTGGCAGTTGAAAAGGCAGGAGGCTGGGGACCTTTGCAATCAGCAACAGCTGCTGTCAATTAGAGCAGCCCTGAGGCTCAAAACACTACAATGAGAAAAAAGCATGTTCAAAGTTTGAATGAAAAATACTTCTGGGAAAAGTCACCTATTTATATGAACACATCTCATAGTCAGGTGTTACCTTGCAGACTTGCCTAGAATGGAATCCTTCACTTTCTACTTCTGATGAGTATTAGTGTGAAACTCAGAGGAAGAGGGGAATGATTACATGACATGTATAGGGTCTAAGTGTGAAGGAAGAGTTCTGAAGTTCATACATGGATTGAAGGGCCGCAAGGCCTGTTTGAACTAAGGCACTTGTTGAAGGCCTTTCATTGCTCACTTTGGTTTGTTCCACCACATTTTACACATGGCCTAAATCCTATATGCAGACTGTGTCACCTGTTGTGTGCTAGGTTTCTTGGAGTGGGAATTAAAACATGGAGGACCAAATTCTTTACTCTGTTGTACCCAGGAAACCCCATTGGTTTCATTAGCATTTTCCTGGATGTAATTGAGAGACTAGAGCCAGATCTAAAGACTAGTGAAGTCAGATGAAGTCTTTTCATTTCATTCAATGGACTATGGATCGGGTCCACAATTTGGCCCCAAGAGTCCATATTAAACTAGAATGACCAGCAGCTTTACAGACGTCTGTACAGAAAGTCCTAGATATCTGGTGTGAGCATGACCTGAGTGTGTGTAAAACCAGGGATGGATTATTTGGATGCTGGCCTTACTATGATTGGCCCAAAGTCCTGCTAAGAGGTGTAAAGTGGATGTATCACTTTTTTCTTAATGGGAAAGGTTCCCAAAACACACACAGTCATAGCAGCTTCAGATTTACAACTATGCCTAAATGATCATTAGTGGCTGCTCCATGCAGGCACTAACGCTGTGATCCTCTAATTTATGCGGATACACAGACCCCTGCGCCTGTATAGAGCCAACACAAAATCAACAAAGCTCTTCATGAGCGCACCCATCTGTCTGCCACAATTCTGCTTGCAGGATCAAGGTCTAATGCCTTCCCTTATTTAAAGGGCTCGATGTAACTGTCCTTTTTCACACAAAACCCTAACTGATTTTAAATGTAAGTTTTGTCTGAATAAATAGTGTGGTGTTGAACACTGAGAAATCCTCTTTTAAAACTGTAAAAAAAAATAAAAAAACACTAAAAAGGAGTCAATTAAGTGCAGTTTTTCTAAATGCTCCCATTGCTCCAGGATGCTACCTGAAAAAAATAACTATTTAAATTCTACACTGCATCTGAGAATAATCGTTTAAGTATTTACAGTTTCAATTTTGCACTAATTCTTAGGAGTTTTCAAAATAAGAAATGGTTATTAGCTTGACCATCCTAAGCCGTGTTCCTGGGTGATTTCTGACTGCAGCTGGCTACAGCCATCTCACAAACTGAATAATGACATGTTTCCTTTTTAATGATAGCTAAAAATTATTTTCTAGTGTGGATATGAACAGTATGTTGCAGAAATGACCATCTAGAACTGAATTAAATATTTTCCAATAATTGGGCTCCAAATAACTGACTGTCTAGTCCACACTGGTAGAACATTAACAGAGGTTATTGGTCGTCATGGTAAAATCAGAGGTTGTTGTAAACGTAATCTTGTGTATGGGGATTCAAAAAATTGACATCATGGCAGTGAGAGCTTATAAATAACTGGAGCACTGGATTACTGACAGACCGCAACATCTCTGAAGGAGATATTCCATAGGCTGAACTCCTCAAGGGCAAAACAGAATTGGATTTTGTAAATTACACTGGGAAGCTCCTGTTTAAAACACTGCTGAGAATCTGGGAAGGGGTTTTCATTATTCTTTAGTTTAGTTTGTAATTTCATTTAGGAAGCATGTGCTCCGGAGGTTGTGCCAAGTGCCTAGGAATCACCCTCATTCCTCTGGCTGTGCTATGTACCCTAGCTAATATTTTGCTGTTTTTCCCGGGAGGAAAAGTTGCCAGCAGTAATGAACATATCACAGATGAAGTTTGGTACTTTGGAGGGATCTTGGGATCTGGTGCATTGGTGAGTAGGCAAATCTGAAATTTTTCACTTTTATTTTCTAAAGTAAAAGGTTGGGTTTTACTGCAATTCCCTTGTACCTCAATTACAGTACAACCAGCATTGCAAATGACTCTTGCTTGTGCACTTGGTTTAAGAAATAAACCATTTAAAATTTGTATTAATTGAGTAATTAAAAACTCATTTAGTGATAAGAAAAATAGGAAGCTGGACTGATAAATTAAAACAAAAGGTTAATTTGAAATTTTCCAACCTCATCAATCTATATTTTTTATTGTTGGTAGATGATCTTCCCTGCCTTGGTATTTTTGGGCCTTAAGAATAACGATTGTTGCGGATGCTGTGGTAATGAAAGCTGTGGAAAGAGGTTTGCGGTAAGTGGAAAAGAAGGATGTGGCAAATAAATACATAAATAAAAACCAAATGGTTATGAACAAAGCCATTTATAGTATGTCTAGCTCCATATATTTAGGATGTTCTATAATGTGAACCGGTAGTCCACGCGTTTGTTATCCATTGCATGAGGTACAACACCTTGGTACCCCTTTGTGCCCTAAGTCAAGGATTAATGATGTGCCAAGGTGTTATGACAGGACCCTTTAAGAGTTGCAAGACCACTTTTCTTGTGCTGCCTTCTTAGCATGCCAAAGCAATACAAGTGTGGCCCTGAAATGGTTTCTTAAAAGAAGGTATCAATAAAACAAATTTCCTAAAGACCCACACTTCGCTTTTCTGAGATGTCAGGACAGTTGTTTTTTTCCTTTTTCTTTTTTGATAGATGTCTTTAGCTCCTTAATAGTCACTGTACAGCTTTACCACTATTCATGGACCCTATATAATATGCAATGAGGATCTTCTGAAAAACATTACAGCCATTTCCACAAAGCTGTTATTTCTTCCTTTTAGCAAATCCATATCAAACCATAAGAAAGACACTCCTCCACCCAACACTATCAAGCAAAATGTTGGAAAGAGCAGCAGGATGGTGGCGTTTATAACAGCACAATAATAGATTAAAGTAATATTGTGTTGAAAGCAGTGTTGTTGTAGTGTGTTGGTCCCAGGATATTAGCGAGACAAGGCAGGAGGTGGAATATAATTTATTGAACCAACTTCTGTTGGTGAGAGAGACAAACTTTTCAGCTGCACAGAGCTCTTCTTCAAGTCTGAAAGAAGAAATGCACAAGAAGAGCTTGGCATAAACTCGAAAGCTTTTCTCTCTCACCAACAGAAGTTGGTCCAGTAAAAGACACTACATTACCCACCTTGTCTCATTGTGTTGAAAGGCAGGAGAAAGAAAGCGTGACAGGCATAGCAGTGGTTGCTTCCAAAGAAGATACAACATACATTACACCTCAAATTGAAGTTTAAAAGCCATTATAGGGCAGGATACAGAAGCACTTTTCAGGATTGCATTTTGTTTTGTAACAGCTTTGCAAACTTTTAAGTGTCAGAACTCTTAAGACGGGAAAAATATTTGTATTTCAAATGGAGGCAGATCCAGACAACCCCCCTCCTCCATATGAAGTCTGAAAATCCCTGCTTTGCTCCACCACCACATTTTGGAGAGCCAAGATACAGAGTTAAATTCAAATTTTCTCTATAGTGGACTAAATTTAAAATATGGATCTCAACACCTGTCAGACACTGAGAAATTTTGGCTCTGGAGCCAAACATATAGATGAACTCTTTGCCATAGGCACATTTCTAATTTCAAATGCAGCTTTCTCCATCTTACACAGTGGAGTGGTGGGGTAGCTAGCATAGGAGATGGAGTAGCTGCCTCCATCAGCACTATGCCAGTGGAGAATACCCCTGCTTAGGGATGGTGGCTTTAGCGGACTGGAGAATTTGGGCCAGAATCTTTATGGAAGAATGCACTTCTTATTCTCAGTAGACTAGAATGAGCCAGATTCTGATCTCAGTAGTGTGGTGTAAATCTAGAATAACTCCAGCAAAGTAAAAGAGTTACTGCAAATTTACAGTTATGTAACTGACTTGGGAATCTAGATCCTCTGCAGCTAGTCTTTGTAAATGATGTGAATTCTGTTCCATATAGGTTCCACAACAGTGCTCATCACTGTAGTATGTGAATGCATTCCACAAGCATATTAATACAGTGACTTTCAAACTTTTTTCTCGGGACCCAGTTGAAAAATATCATTTATGCCTGCGACCCAACAATTACATCTTTGTGCAATGCATTCCAGTCTTTCAGCGGTGGCAGCAGGGAATGCCGCAACCCAGTACCTGAAGATCTGTGACCCAGTACTGAGTCCTGTCCGTAGTTTGAAAACCACTGCATTAAGCAACATGACTACACATTTCTCATTGTTGTTTGTGCTCTCTTCCTGTTCTCTGGACCCTGATCTTGCACCAAAAACCTCTAGCACAATCTCTCGTGGCTGTGCAAAGTCCTGTTGATTTAACTAGGGTTCTGCATAGGTGCAGAGGGCTGCAGTCGTGGAGGCTTAGGGCCCAAGTCACAGCATCTCTTTATGCCTAAATTAACTAATGCTGGAGGGAGTTACTTAATGCTGGAGGGAGTTACTTAAGTTTAGAAGCCACATATTCCATCCCGCCATCTCTTCTTGCCAATGTTCTCTCAGAATATTTTATTATCCTAAATCAGTTCAGCTGTTGGTGATCATTTATATCTACCACATATTTTGAACCATTAAATACATTTAATGCTTTGTGGCCAGATTCTACCATCATTTCGCCCAGGCAACTCAGTTGAATTTACCTGGATTTCATGGGTGTAACTGAGAACAGAAATTGTCTTTTCATGTTAAATATGAACACAAGGCTTATGTTTTCTATGGAATTACTGTGTGCTTGGTCTGATTTAAGGGTTAGATTCTGTGAGATGACAAAATGTTTTCAAAGTAAAAGCAAAGACTTTGGTTTTTAAGTTGCTGGGTTTTTTTAATACTCATGAAGAACCCCAGAATGACATCCATGGGAAACAAAGTCTTCAGTTAGCCACAGAAGACCCACATAAGTAGTAGAAACATAGGCTTCAATATACTTCCCCACCTATGTACTTCACCTCTGTTTTAAAAGGTCCTTAACCTTTTGATATAGTATTGTAGTTTGTACCCCATGTCCATTCAGTCCTTGTTCTCTTGACTGAAGTGCCATCTTTGCATTAGTCCCAGCTGTGATGTTGGTTATGATGAGGACAAATACACAATAGGAAGTAAAGATTATGAAAACGGAGGGGAAATTTAGGGAGGCAGAATATAATTAACCATACTGAAATTTGATCAGGACACCAAAATTAACAATTCTGCTCTTGTGAAATATGCCATGGCATTTTCACAAATGGTTGGGACTTCAATTTTGGCCATGATCTCCTCTGACAGAGCCTTCAGTGCCTCTGAACACCAGACAGGGTTTGTACTAATTGAGGGAAGAGTGCCATCTATTGAATCGTCACTACCACTTCCTGGTATCAAGGTGACAAGTTCCAAGGGGGTAGCTGTGTCAGTCTAGTTCAGAAAAACAAACAAGGAGTCTGGTGGCACTTTTAAAGACTAACAAACTGATTTATCTCAATCGTCAAGCATCTGACAAAGTGGGATTTTCTTCCACGAAAGCTCATACAATAAATATATTTGTTAGTTTTTAAAAGTGTCACAGGACTCCTTGTTGGTATCAAGGTGTTCCTCTGAGGTCTCTCAAGCAAACTCTACTCTAGCCTGTTTTTTTTTTCAAGCGTTTAAGTGCCAATGGGTGCGTCTACACTTAGAAATTAAGTTGATTTAAGTTTATTTAAGTCGACTTAATTTAATCTGCGCCCACACTACATTTTCCTTAAGTCGACTTAAGCAGCTGCTTAAGTCGACTTAGGGAAAATTTAAGTCGACTTTGCTGGCTAAGAAAGTCAACTTAGCCAGTGTGGATGTGGAGTAGTCCTAAGTCGACTTTAAGTCAACTTAGGGGGCTTTAGGGCTTCCCCACTGCCCTCCCTGCCAGGGTGGCTGGCACAGCCACAGCCTGGCGTGCCCCCCCACAGGGCAGGGCAGAGCCCTGCACACCCTGGTCCTATGCCCGCCAGGGTCCCTGTCCCCCTTTGCCCCATTGTACCAAGGTACAATGTGGCAAGGGCTGAGCCCCCTGGCACTTGGCAAGGGGTGCCCCCCCGCTACCGTGGACCTGTCCCAGGTCCACCTAGACCCTAGAAGTCGACCTAGGCATCTAGTGTGGACGCTCTAGGTCAATTTGGCAGGGTCCCCTCTAAGTCGATTTAATTTTTGAATGTGGACATGCTAAGTCGACTAACAAGTGTAGACATAGCCAATGAGAATTGCAGCACAAAATGGAATGCCTGCACATGCAATATGCATTAGATTCTAATTATATAATGCATTTATTTTAACAGTTCAGGAGGTAGGGTTGAGACTATACTACAGTCACTTAAACAGGATATAATTAATTGTTCACAAGAGGTCAAAATTAACTTTATCTGTTTCTGTCTTCATCAGATGTTTACTTCTATAATATTTGCAGCAGTTGGTTTTCTAGGAGCCGGATACTGCTTTATCGTGTCAGCAGTTGCACTAAACAAAGGCCCTAAGTGTGAGACTAACAACCAATGGGAATATCCGTTTGCTAATGGGTAAGATACTGCATTGCATCATGCATAGGCTGGCTATGACATATGTGACATATCCACTCACTGAAGCAGGACTGCTACAAGGAAACTTGCGGTGTCATTTCTAGCTTTAATTCTGCTGTGTACATATGGAAATCGTACACAGCCATATCACCAGCACTGCAGTGGGGCTGCCTGTTGTTGGATGAAGCACATTGATGTTGCTGTGCACTGTGATGTGGCTACACGATATTCTAGAATAAGAATACCGTCTCCCGCTGAAACTGGAGGGTTCAAAAAGCCCTAATTAAGATAAATTTACCACTTGTCTGTTTACTCCTTAGATTTTTAAAGCAGTGTGTGGGATTAGACTATATAGCCATATGACTAAGAGTATCTGTAGTGGGAATCTCATATATGCAATTAACATTTCAGATTCCAAAGGGGTAGCCGTGTTAGTCTATTGCAGAAAAACAACAGAGTCCTGTGGCACTTTTAAAGACTAACAGATTTATTTATCGCATGAGCTTTCGTGGGAGAAAATCCCACTTCATCAGACAGGGATTTTCTCCCACAAAAGCTCATGCGATAAATAAATCTGTTAGTCTTTAAAAGTGCCACAGGACTAACATTTCAGAGTTAGTCTTTATGCAATTCTAATTTGGTTAAGGAAATTGGAGTCTGTTCTCCACACTGTACACCTGGAATGTCTTTGGTATCATGCATATGTATCACTTGTTCGTAACTCTGGATTCCATGGCATGAATGTAACAAAGTTCAAACTGGAAATAAGATGCACATTTTTAATAGAGCCGTTAACCATTTGGAACAGATCACCAAGGGATGTGGTAAATTCTCTATTTGTTGGAATCTTTTTTAAACCAAAGCTGGAGGTCCTTCTGAACAATATGCTGTAGTTCAACTGCAAAGTGTGGGAAATCACTGGATGAAATCTAGGGCTTGTGTTATGCAGGAGGTCAGAGATGATCATAGGTCATTTCTGGTTTTAAGAATATTACTCTATGAATTAACAGAGCATTTAGAGTATCCAGAGGAAATTTTAAAAAACAAAACAAAAAGCCTGGTTTTAAAATAACCTTCCCCTTTTGATTGAAATTGGAAAGCCCATAAAATGGAAATGAGATCTGCCATTCCATACTTATCTCATTCCATTGTGTCTTAGAACAGGCTTTTAGACCAGCAAGTGATGTGTTTGTGCTACTGCCTTGTGATAAAATCCAGATGATTCACCAGCATTTGCTGGTTTGTTAGAGATGTGTTAATTCCCTTTTATCTAGTTTTTTGTAGTGGAATTTCCTGTTTTGTTTTATAACAATGTAAAACAATAACAATTCAAAAAAAATCTTTGGGCCTGAAAATATACCATTGTTTCTATGTTTGCAACACCTATTGAAGATAATTTAACATTTTGTAGCACTGAAGCTAATGACAATTGCATCTTCTAATCCAAGGTTAGAATTTGTTGCTTAAAGTATAAAAATCTATGTAGACTATCCCTGAGATGAAATCAGAGCAATGTTCTAAATGCAACCACATTTTCTATTCCAGAGAAGTGGCTGTATTAGTCTGTTTCAGCAAAACAAACAAGGAGCCCTGTGGCACTTTTAAAGACAAACAAGTTTATTTATTGCATGAACTTTCATGGGCACAATCCAACTTTGTCAGATACATTTGCAGAGATAGGGTAGCAGTCTATCCCTCTGGATCTGTTTGAATTAACATTGTGACCCACCCTTCTCTGTAAATATATATTTACAGCTGACATGCTATTTTTACCCCATTTCATACATCTGAAGAAGTGGGATTGTGATCACAAAATCTCATGTGAAAAATAAGCTTGTTAGTCTTTAAAAGTGCCACAGAGCTCCTTGTTCATGTCATGTGTTTGCACGTTAGATATGTTGAATTTACCACTAGGTGTCAGGATTGCTCTATAGAACTACATAATTGAAACTGACAAAAGAGTCTTGTGGCACTTTTAAAGACTAACAGATTTATTAATCGCATGACCTTTCGGACGAAGTGGGATTTTCTCCCACGAAAGCTCATGCGATTAATAAATCTTTTAGTCTTTAAAAGTGCCACAAGACTCTTTTGTCTTTCTACAATAGACTAACACGGCTACCCCTTTGATAACTGAAACTGGTTAGACTTGATTGGAAGGGGTAGCAGTGTTAGTCTATTGCAGAAAAACAGAGTCCTGTGGCACTTTTAAAGAATGACAGATTTATTTATCGCATGACCTTTCGGGGGAGAAAATCCCACTTCGTCAGACGCTTTGAAGATGGGAAACTTACAGAATGGGAGGAAATTAAAAGCAGGGAAATGTATGACATAGGATCAGGTCAGGCTGTAACAGCAAATCAAAATAGATGTTAAGATTCAAACACTGGGGAACAGCACATAGAAGGTGAGGTCAAATCACCTGTTGTAATGAGAGAAAAATCCATAGTCCCTGTTTAACCCCAAGGCAACTGAGCCCCACGCTTCCTCCTAGCGTGGGGCTCCCTTCTCCGAGCAGCTGGAGCGCGGGTCCTGGGGAGAAGGAAGCGCGGGGCTTCCTTCTTGCCAGGACCGCTCAGGTCCTGGCGAGAAGGGACCCCGCGGTCCTGGCAAGAAGGAAGCCCCGCAGTCCCTTCTTGCCAGGATCCCTGCTCCAGCTGCCCGCTGCTGAGCAGCTGGAGCGTGGGTCTCCAGCTCTTCCTCCTGGCCCGGACCACTTGGGTCCCGGGGAAGTTCTCCCTGGGACCTGAGTGGTCCAGGCTAGGAGGGTTCCCTTCTGCCCGGGACCTGAGAAGTCCCGAGCAGAAGGGAGCCGAGTGGTCCAGGGCAGAAGGGAGCTCCTCGCTCCCTTCTCCCCCGGACCGCTCAGGGGCTTGCTGCCCTGGGGAGAGCCAGCCCCATGCGGGGCTGGCTCTCCCTGGACCGAACAAGTCATCTTAGAGAGTCCAGCATAGACTCTCTAAGTCGACTTACTAAGGCCCCTTTAAGTCAACTTAGGAGTCCAGTGTGGACTCTCTAAGTCGACTTAATAAGGTCGACTTAAAGTTGACTTTTTTAAGTCGACCTTAATTCACCAGTGTAGACATAGCCATTGGTCGGGAGCCACCCTACAGATCCTCTCCTTCCAAAGTGTTCTGATCAATGCCATATCCTCTATTACACCACGTGCTAATATGTCTTCCTTTATGTATCCTACCACTTCTTGAGACAGCCTCTGTCTGTTTTCTGCAGCCCTCATCTGTTGGACCCTGTTGTTGTCAGGACTGAGCTTTACATGTCCCAAATCATCTGAGCCTGCACCTGCTCATTTTTTTCATATGTGAGGTTTACTTTGACTTTGTCTCTAACAGACACATTTCTCCTGTGGTTTCTTCTTGCTTATGCCACTCATCCATCTCAACATTTGCACTTCTGTGAAACAGATCGTTTGTTCATGTTTCTTCTTTGTTGCCCATCACTAAGTGCCATACATTAAAACTGGAAGGACCACCATATAGACTTTCGCTTTTATTCTTACTGCTATCTTACTGTCCTCTGTCCATTTGTTATCATAGCTCTAATTTCATCCTCCATTTCACCATTTTCCTGGATTCTTGAACCCAGTTACTTGAAACTTTGCACAGGACTCTGTGTTTTTCTACAATAGACTAACACGGCTACCCCTTTGGCATTTTCAGTATAGTCTGCCAGCTAGTTTCAAGGACAACTCTTTGGTGCTCACCGAAATTATATGCCATATACTCTGTTTTTCCTCTCCTTAAACCCTTATCTTTCCAACTTATCTTCCCATTTATCAAGTTTCTCCTGACTGCATAGAACAATATCAACTGTGAATAGCATGCATTAAGGTGTCTCCATTTGTGGGTCTGTGGTCAGTACCCAGGATGAGAATAAACAAGAATGGGCTGATGGCTGAGTCCTGATGCATTCCCACCTTTATTGGTATTTTGTCCATTTCATCAAAAGTTCTGACTATTAATGTTGCATCTATATACTAGGCTTGCACAAACGGCACATAACATGCTGGTAATTTTTATTGGACAGTTTCTTCTTGACAAAATAGAATGAAGTATTTAATCGCATTCAGAATATATTTATTCTAACTTTAACTGCTCTTTCTTCAGGAAGTAGTCAGATAAATGATGTCAGTATTTATAAATGCAGCTATTGGATCTCAAAACTCTTTCCTTATTCCTCAAGCAGAAATATAAACTATCATTAATATTGATGGGGAAATTATTTTAGACTAAAGTGGACAGAGTGACTCACTTTTCAGATTACAATAACAAACTACTTAGCTACACTAATGCTGCATTACTGATTGACTTATATTGTCTCTCTCATATGTTTTTTTCCTTTTTACACAGCGATTATCTAGGTAACAACACCATGTGGAACATGTGCAAATCCCCTGCTGACATAGTTCCCTGGAATTTGACCCTCTTCTCCTTGTTGCTGATAATGAGTGGAATTCAAGCAGTGCTTTGTGCCATTCAGGTTGTCAATGGACTCATTGGTACAATCTGTGGAGACTGTAGCTGTTGCGGATGCTGTGGGGTAAGCAAACTTGTGTTTTCCTCATGTGATTACATGCGTTGATACTGGAAATATTCTTGCTCCATGTCATAATTTAACAGGTAATCGCAAGTATGTTACAGAGAAAGGATTTCAATGTTGTTTTAAGTGACATCTTGTAGAAGATTTAAAAGCTACTGGGCCAGATTTTCATTACTGCTAAATCCCTTTACAATGCTCTGGTGGCTTAAATGGATTTAAAACTTCCCTACGTGGGCACCTGGGGATTTCCTGGACATGAGGGAATCCCTAAATGGCATCACCCTACCAACTCTTATGATATACAGGGCATGTCAGAGACATGCTTGGGTTTGGAAAGGGGTGAAGCACAACACTTGCAGGAGGACTTCACAAGCCAGTGCAATTTAGACCAGCCTGAAGCTGCTGTAAATTGCACAGGAGACTGAACCAGTCCCAACACAGCCATTGATAATTTGTACTGGAATAATTCCAGTTGCTGAAAACATAATCTGAGTCTCTGAAAAGTTACAAATATTGAAACAACACACAAGCATTTATAGAATCTATATAACAAATTCCCACAGGCCTTGTAAAATAATAATAAAATCCATTAAAAAGCACATGAATATTAACAAATTAATGGTCTTAATATTTTTATTCTTTTAGGGAAATGGAGCTATTTAAAGAGTACGAGGACTGCAGAAATCTCTTCATATAATGAGGAGCATCTCTTTAGAGACACTTCTTTTGTTACTTGGTGAGCCACGTTCCTCTTCATGCACTCTGACGAAGGTGTGGAAAGAAGGGCATTTCTCCCTATTGCTGGGCAGCCCTGATTGCCCTTCTCGTGTCATTTAAATCCCACATTCTGAATTAAGTGGCTGATCAGTTAGTCCATTTATATTTATTTTTGTAAAACAGCTTCCATTTGAAAAAAGCCTCTTTGGAGTGGATGTTCATGATCTCTTATGAATTAGCTTGCGGCCGGGAGACTGATTAATGCTGCTAATACAAGTTCAGTTGTAATTTAATCGTATCGTGTTCTTTTTGACACTTATGAAATGAAAATGCCACAAACCATTAACTTTCTCTTGAAGTCTAGAGTAAAGTTTTGTTTGTAAATAGAAGAGTGAAGATTTCTGAGCTCCAGATCTGAGATCATTAAAATGCTCTTTGTAAAAAGACGGTGTTATTAATGATTTTCACTTGAAGTCTAATGGGGCTTTTCTTTCTGGTTGACTGTGATTGACACATGGGATTGACTCTGCAGAACAGGATTATTGTGCCTATAAACACAAGGGTAAAAATTCTAAGAACATTGGGCACTGTGGTAATCCTGAAGAAATGGCTGTGTCATCAGTAAGGTCAGGTCTACACTACTTGCCCTTTTAGGCGGCAGTCAAATGTAAATATGCAAGTTACTGAAAATAACGTGTGTATCTACATTTGGCTTTTCTATTCCTTGCACACACACTGTGCTGGCTCAAAGGGAGGGGCCTGCCCAGCGTTACCCAATTGCTGAGGTGGTGTTTCAGGATTGAATTTGCCCCCATCAGTGAAGCCCTGCCCTAGGCCTCCAAGTAAGTTACTCCTGACTCATATCAGCAATGACAAAAAGAAATGTGCATAGCAGTTAATGATGTGTTAGAGCAGGGGTGTCAAACATGCGGCCCGCAGGCCAAATGTGGCCCGTGAACCTCTTCCATCCAGCCCATGACTGCGCGCCGCAGAACCACACTCTCCCTAGCAGAGAGTGAGAGAGAGAGCGTAATCTCGCATACCCAGCCCTCCACAATGCTGCAAGAGTTCAGATCTCGAGACATCATGGAGCATTGGGCATGCGACATTGCGCTCCACAAGACCACACTCTCTCCCTAACAGACAGAGAGATTGCGGAGCACAGTTTCGCATACACAGCACTCCACGATGCTGCAAGAGTTCTGTAGCATTTCGATGTATGGTATGTACGGCCCACCTGCAGTACATTTAAGTCAAATATGGCCCGCCATAGTAAATGGATTTGACACCCCTGTGTTAGAGTCACCCACTATGGGTATGTCTACACTAGCTATTTAGGTGGGCTTAAGGAGGCTTACATTGACCTAAATTACTCCACGTCTACACCACACTTTCATTAAGTCGACTTAAGTCGATTTAATAAGAACCACCTGTTAGACTTAAGGACGGTGTGGATGTGGAGTAACCCTTAAGTCAACTTTGTTAACTTAAAGTTAAGTCGACTTAGTCCACTTTGTTAAGTCGACTTAATAAGGTCGACTTTAAGTTGACTTAAAGTCGAACTTAGTAAGTCGATTTAACAAAGTCGCCCTAACTTTTTCTAGTGTAGTCATAGCCTATCTGTCTTACTCCAGTCACTGGGGATGTCTACACTGCACTCAGAGATCTCAGCACAGGACATGTAGACATATAGCAGTGGCTTCATTGAGTAGTGTAGCTAGTCCAGCCCCCTACTACTTGGATTCACCACTATTGTTATTACAGCTAGCTAGCTCAGGTATGTCTATACCCAAGTTGCTGTCATTCCTCTAATTGCGTGGTAGACATAGACTGTCAACTAATGAAGGCAGGAGTTGGAGACTCACTACTTCTGTTGAAGACTTGTCCCTGGCAGGGCCGGCCCAACTATATAGGTGAACTAGGCAGTTGCCTAGGGCGCCAGGCTTTAGGGGCGCCAAATTAGACAGAACTGAATTTTTTGTCTCTATTTTAAAAATACATTAATACATTATCTCTTATAATGTGAGGAGGGGGGCACCAAAGTCATAGTTCACCTAGGGTGCCAGAAACCCTTGGGCCAGCCCTGTCTGAGAGGTGTTCTCAGCAGGCCCAGTGGACCCCTTGACCTTTTTGACTTAAGCTGTACCACTCTGATGACCTAACCATTGGGCCATGGTGTCAGGTTTGCAGTAGACTAGTGATTTGGGAGAGAGCCTGTAATGTGGGTGCTTGGGGATTTGACTCCCGTGCCTTCCTTTGCTCTTGTTGAGAAGAGATTGGAAGCTTGATTTCTTACATCTCTGATGAATGGCCTAAGTGCTGGACTAGTAGCAGCATTAGGATCCTGATGTGTGGGCTCCCTTGCTCTTGTCTCTTGAAGTTGCTCCACTTCCATTACAGAGCTGTTGGGCTAAAGGGCACCACCAAGGATCCCAGAGTGCTCTAGTGGCTTGGGTAAAGTGCTGGTGGGTCAGTGGTGGCTGGCTTGAGCCTTCTTTATGCTAAGCGAGATGGGATTTGAACCTTGGTTTCTTACTTGTCAAGTGAATGGCCTAAGTCCTGGACTAGCCCCTATTCCAATATGCTGACTCACTCAATGTTTCCGCTTGAAAGTGGGCCGCTGTCATTCTATACCTAAATGGGAATTGGGTGGCAGACACTACTTGCAGTCCTTTCTAGTCCTGTGGCTTGGGTCCTACCCAGGGCCAGGAGTGACTGCTGGTTCAAATCCTGCTCCTTGAGTGAAGAGCCGATACTTGTCTGTTGAGGCTACTTTTCTTCAGCTATGCAGTAACTGGAACCGATAGGTCTTGTAGAGTGCTCTATGCTGTGGGGATTACAGTGCTTGCCTTGGGTTTGGTTGCCCTGGATTCAAATCCCACACCTGCCTTGTGGCCAGGTGCTGACATGGGGAAGATGGCAGCGTGAGGCAAGGGATGTTTCCAGTCTCTCTTGTCTCTTTTTCATGGAGAATTAACACGGATTTACACCAAAACACCCCACTCGCTCTTTTGTCCGCTTTGATCAGAATATACACCGAGGCTGTGGCAGATTCCAGGGCACGCCCCTTCGCCATTGAGGGGTGTGAGCTGAGGGCTCCCACCTCCTAGGAGAGAGTCACGTGTGGGCAACCCTTATTAGAGCCCCTTCCCTTTCCCAAGAAGGCAATGGCTTTTGAGACAGACAGGGGGCTCAGATAAGGGTGGACCACTGTAAAGGCAGAGGTGGCCTTAGCCTATCTAGGGCCCTAGGCAAAAATCTATTGCGGGGCACCCATAGGGGTCCCTGGCACTGGCCCCACACCCTGGCACCTCCCTCCCCCCATGGCTCTGGTTCCCCATGGCTGACCCCTTCTGTGGCTCCGGCAACTTGCCAGGGGCCCCAAAAATGGCCTGCCCTGTCCCTCCTCCCCCCAGCACTGGGGCCCCCATAGGCCCATTAGCCTCGGCCTCTCACAGGGCCCCACCACCACCACCGACCCTGGCCCTAGCCCCAGCTTCCCACCATGTGTTCTGTAGGGCAGGAGGCAGACCCAGCTTTTGGGGTAGGCGAAGGGGCCCTTTGCTGCTTGGGGGCCCTAGGCAAGCGCTTGCTTCGCCTACCCCAAAAGCCGCCTCTGTGTAAAGGACAGTCACTATGGAGGCAGGAAATCCCAGTGCAAACTCTTGCAAAACAGGCAGCTTGGGGATTTAAACATGGCTTTCCAGCAACCTAGGTGAGTAGGCTAACTGGACTAGAGAGTGAGGCTAGCTTCTGGCCTTGCCCGAAGCACATTTAACTAAAGTGGAATGGCTTCAATGGGCGAGATAGAAGGAGGGAGCCTCCAAGGGCTACCTCACAAAGAGGATGGCCCTGCCACCAGGGCAGGCTCAAACCCACAGCACAGGTACACAGCTAGACCACATGGGAAGTCAAAGGCCAGCCCTTGCCAGCATCACATTTAACTACAGAGGAATACCAGCAACAGAGCAGCCGCCCCACGCCAATTGCTAGACACCAATTGTTAGCCAGGAGCTCCTGAATCTTACCCCAGCTTCTCACACTGGCAAATCATAGACCTTGTCTTCCTAAATTTCCCCAGCTATTAATGAAGGATAATGTTCTTTACTCAACTATCTCACAGAGCTGGTTTGCAGGTTAATCAATGATTCTGCCAAAGGGCTTTGACAGTGATAATTAAAAAAAAAATAATTAGAAGCTAACATACACATATTCACCACCAGGGTGACGGGAAACAGGGGGTTTGGGGGAATACACTCAGCAACCTGATTGTTAGATTGGCTTTCTCAAGTGCCCTAGCCTTGCTGAATCTCAGCCACATCTTTTTTCTAAAGCTCCCGAAACTGTGCTTCTGTGTAGCCTGTGTCTGTAGCGAATTCTACTTATGTACACTAGCTTTACTCTAAAGGAATTCAAGGCCTTACAAAAACCTGGTGAGCTAGTCACAAAGGTGGCAAATAGGGTAGAGTCATTTCCCGTGATGTGCAATAATAAAAAGGGAGGGTCCTTAATAATGCATTGCGCATGCAGTTATAAAGTGATGACATCAACGGTGACTGGAAACAGCTGCCGCATCCATCTGCTCCACTACTCTACTATGGCATGTAATATCGTCCTTGACTCTACTGCCTGTTGCTGTGACTATCTTACATCTATCCTTTCATTAAAGATTAACAGCTGCCCCTATGCCTCAGAGTTCTTGTCTTGGGGCAAAAAAAAATTCTCATCCATGTTCTGTAAAGTGATGGGTGGAAGGGCTGGGCAGATTTTAATTCAGACTTGGTGAGGACTATGAGACAAAATAAAATTTCAAGGAGAATGAAAAGTGAGGGGCAGGAGGCAAGGTTAGTGAGAGAATGGGAAGTCGTGGGAGCACAGAAGACCTTAGCCCCTGCAGGCATTGTGCAGTAGCTGAAAGAATGTCAAGCCATATGAATGGTGTAGGGAAGGGGGATGTAGAAATGCTGACGGTTAGCTGGAGCAACAAAACCATTGCTATCCGTTCATGGATGCGGCCATCAGATTTTAGAGCTAGCTAAATCTCGATTGATGTTTTAAAAAATTGGTTGCCCAGTGAATGATTGACTAGGATGCTGAAGGGAGGTGTTTGGAATAATTTAATGTGATCATTTATTAAAAGGGAACTGAAGAAAGATGTTTAATAACTCAGCGTACGGTTTGGTCTCTGAGTTTTGTTGACTACGTAATGAAATACTAAAGTGTATTCTACTGTTCAGCCAATAGGTGGCACTGTGTGAAAACAGCTCTTACAATGAGCCCATCTGGTGTGTCTATGCAAGCTCTGTAGCCAGTCCATATCTGATACAGATGTAGGTAACAGGCCAATTCATAGGCTGCTGCTCTCTAGTTAGCACTCTCTGCCTGCGCCAAGTTGCGTAGTATAATGTCAATTATCATATGGTCTGTTACTTCATTGGTGAGTCTTTCCAGAGCTCGTTTCTGAAGTTAGGGGAGAACAATTATCCAGCTAAGCCATTGTGCTTCCTTTAAAATGGCCAGCTTAGGAGAGCCAATAGTTTCCAAAGTCTTTCAAGGCTGTTCTTATTTTACAGTGCCTTAAATTCCTGGGAATCTAGTGCAGCATTAGCTTCCCCTTCATGACTTCTTCCTTGCTCAGGGAAAGGTATAAATCGCAGTAAGGAAGACAGTGGAAACATAGTGCTCAAGCTGTGATGCTCCCAGAGCACTGTGGGACCTAGCCTGTCTGCATGACATTTATGTGGACCCTCTGCTCCCACAATATGGGCACAAGCCGCTACTCTGAATGGAGAAGGGGCTTGGAGACCAGGGTGATGGTCATGCAGTCAGAACCTGAAATGAGTAGCATAGCTCTGAAACGTGATGAACATTAGCTGCAGAGATTTCAAAGCCCCTTTCTCACTGTTGTAGATTTTCAATTCTGTTCCTTCCTTTGATTTTCCAGCTCAGTCAGTAAAAAGATTTGGCAAGATGAGCCAGAGCGTTATCAGGTCAAAGAGTAGTGGAACAAGCCTCAGGTTAAAAGAGCATGCCCCAGGCTTTAGTCTGAGCACTCGGGAATGGACTCTCAGCGTTTCATCTACCACCCGCTGTTCAAACATGGCTGGAAAAGACCTGCCTGCTGCCCTCTGGTGAGAGTTCAGTGCGGGAAATGAAACAAATTTACATATGCAGACAGCACAGAGTAAACCGCAAAGACCTGGTTTGGGGCCTTTCTGCTTATGTCCTTTTTCCTTAAGGAACATTTTTCAGTTGCAGTTAGGGATAGCAGCTTCTGTGTGTGTCTGTGATAAGTGGGAGGGCAACGGTTTAATAGCACTGTGTGGATAGGGCTGGAAAAGGTGCTTATTTTCTTTTTTTTAACACACTCCAAGTTACAGGTTCCCCTTTCCCGCAGTCCTCAAAGAAGCCAGGCTTGGCTGCCTAACTACAGCCTTTTCCTGAGCCAGATGCTCAGCACCACCTCAAAAAGCACAGAACTGATTTTCAGCACAGCTGCAGCTGTGTACAACTGTCAGGGCTGCAAGCTGCATGGCTGAGAAGGGGATGCTGACTAAAACCATGGCAGAAGAGATTGGTCCTGTCCAGGAGGCAACTACAAAGACCAGTCTAGAAGTTACCTGTAATTATCCTGTTTTCTTTTTAGGAAATTCAAAAGTCCATGTAGTGCAGACAGTGAGACCCTCAAAGAAACTAATACATGGTTATGCTGTGAAGTTACTTGGCATATCATGTGCAATTGAAGTGTTCCCCTTTGGGTTTTTGAATGTTATTTCTGATGTCAGATTTGTGCCCATTTATTCTTTTGCACAAAGACTGTCCTGTTTGTCCAATGTATAATGTGGGGGGACGGGGCATTTCTGGCACATGATGGAATAAATCACATTGGTGGATGAGCAGGTGAATGAACCCTTGATGAAGTAGCTGGCTTGATTAGGTCCTGTGCTGGTGTCTTTTGTGCAGATATGTTGGCAATGTGGGTTGTTGCAGGGATATGTGCCTGCTTTCATGTTTCTATTGTTAGGTCTGTAGTTGCTAGTGAGTAGCTGTTTAAGGTTGGGGAGTTGTCTGTAAGCGAGGAGAGGTCTTCCTGATCACTCTATTAATGGTCTGTTAATAGCCGTACTCAGACAAATGGATAACAAAGCAAAGCTTCAAAGAGAAACTGCAGAATTGGAATTCATATGCAGATTTGCCTGTCAATTAGGGCAGAATAGGGACTATGAGGGTTTTTTTCCCCCATTACAACTGGTAATTTTGCTTTTCTCTTCTCCCTCCCCGCCAGTCTTTCTCCACTGTTTGAATCTAAACAACTGCTTTGATTTGCTATAACAGCCTGACCTGACCCTATGACTTCCATTGCCCTGTATTTATTTTGCTCCCATTCTGTAAGTTCCCCATATTCAAGCATCTGACAAAGTGGGATTTTCTCCCATGAAAGCTCATGTGATAAATACATTTGTTAGCCTTTAAAAGTGCCACAGGACTCCTTATTTGTATAACCAGTAAGGAATCTCAATGGAAGAGTGAAACTAAGGGTTGCACAGGAGCAAAGCATTTTAGTGGAATCTCTTGCAGGTATCTCTTGTATGATATAGTTTTTTTTGAAGCAACTGATGAAAAGTAAGCACAGAAGGCGACAGGACTGATTATTAAATTGCCATCTGGGAAGGCCCAAATGATGACCCCTTTCTCCTCTCACCAAATGCCTGGGGTTTTCCATAGATCATAATCTCAGGAGATTATTCATAAAGTAACAGTTTCATAACAGGACTGTCATGATAAGACACAGGCAATGTAATGTGCATTATGAACTAACATTGAACTAAAGCAGAGATAAAATCATCAAGATGTGAACTGGCACTACTAAAATCAGCTAAAAGACCTTGTTGGGTAAATACACACTTGAGGTTTCTGCCAAAGTCGACCTAATACCGTCAAATTAACTTTTCCTTAAGTTGACTTAAGGAAATGCTTAAGCCGATTTAAGGAAAGCCCAGTGTGGACACAGAGTAATTTAGGTCGACTTAAGCTGCCTTAAGTTGACCTAACTTGTAAGTGTAGACGCACTCCTTGTGATGAACAAAGGCAGTAAAATTACAACCTATGTGCTCACAACATAAAATGTTTTTCAGCCCTAACTGTAGCATTCGCTACAAGGCATGAAGAATTATAAGTTGTCATTATTTGTCCACTAACTCCAAACAAGTGAAATTCAGTTTAAATCTAAAATAAGTGAAAGAACAATTGAATCTTGAAACTCTGCTTCTGCTTATTGGCGGTTTCAGTGAACATAAGAACATAAGAAAGGCCGTACTGGGTCAGACCAGA
>ML685789.1:3209759-3220375 GCA_007922175.1 Pelusios castaneus | reverse complement strand
TCTTTTTCTTGACTCGTTGTAGCCAAATTAGCCCCCATCATATTATACGGATAGTTGGGGTTATTTTTTCCAATGTGCTTTACTTTACACTTATCCACATTAAATTTCATTTGCCATTTGGTTGCCCAATCACTTAGTTTTGTGAGATCTTTTTGAAGTTCTTCACAATCTGCTTTGGACTTGACTATCTTGAGTAGTTTAGTATTATCTGCAAACTTAGCCACCTCACTGTTTACCCCTTTCTCCAGATCATTTATGAATAAATTGAATAGGACTGGACCTAGGACCGACCCTTGGGGAACACCACTAGCTATCCTTTTCCAATCTGAGAATTTACCATTTATTCCTACCCTTTGTTCCCTGTCTTTTAACCAGTCTTAAGCAAGCTGCTTAAGTCGACTTAAAGGAAACTGTAGTGTAGATGCAGGATAAATTAAGTCGATTTAAGCAAGCTTAAGTCGACTTAATTTACTAGCGTAGACGCAGCCCAAGAGACAAACTATGCAGTTTAGTGCATAGAGAAGCACTTACAAAGGTGAGTAAGGGGGGGCCTCTGGAACACAAGTTGGGTATGGCATGTGTAGCAGGATATCTATCACTTGGATACCTCCTCATAGCTATTAATAATCAGAACCACAGAGTGTAGTAATGATTCTTTTGCAAAATGTTGGACACATAAGCCAAAGGTAGTCGCTTTCCACAGAGCTGCTTCTTTACTTTATTCCAAGTGGTGCTATAACAAGTTCTAAAACTTTCCAGAAAAACTCAAAAATAATTGTACTGAATAAAAACACAGCCAAAAGCTTTAAATTCATGTGTTTATTTTCTTTTGTACAAGGTCAAGGAAATAAAAACCAGAACCAAACTTTGAGTACAACAGTTTGATCTGATTGATTTTGATGCATACCCTCTGTATGCAAAATATCCTAATTTTAAAAACAAATGTTCACACATCATAACATAAACTTAAAAAGTAAATAAAAAAGTTAAAGTACTAGCACATACATAGATGCAACGTATTAAGAAACAGTTTGATTCATCACCAATTTTCCCATATTCAAAAGACATTTTAAACTCTCCCAGCCCCCCAAAACACCCCAGCATTTGTTTTCATACTCAACCCCTCCCCAAATTACAGTCTAATAGTGTTATTAGAATACAAGTTGTAATTAACATCCTATTATTCCGTAGCACAAACATTTATGTATGTCACACTCAGTGATGGTCAACAGAACAGCCATCACACTATACTGTATTTAGACAAGTAGAAAGCATGAATTCAGGAAAATAAATGTAACTTCACAAGGTGAAATAATAGTAAAATATTGTCAAAATTCAATTGTTTCAATAGAATTACAAATACATATGCTTTTTGACTATTTATAATTCTGTCACAGCCTGTTTTCAAAGTCAGAAAACTCCTTGAAGGAGCTCTTCACAACAACTAGCATAGTGTGGGGGGAAGGGAGAGTATTTGCGCACGTGATCTAGCACATCCTCTCTGTAGCAAAAAGAATGTTATGTGTGCAAAATTACTTTATTTTCACCACCATTTGGTTCAGAATGAAAAAAAGGTTTGACCTAATTTTTGGGCAGTTGCTTTACAGTAGCAATAATGTTTACATAGCACCTTTCCATTCAACTCTGCTACGGTGTTATCATGGGTATATGAAAATAATTACAACATTTACCACTTTAAGATCTCTGGAACTGATTCTCCTCACTCATTCTCCTGACCTTCACTAGTATACATGGGGAGAAGAAGTCCAGCTTTAGAATTCTGCTCTGTGGATCTTTGTTCTTTTTTTAATGACCAAAAATAAACCAACAAAAACAGACTGACTAAGAAATATCTAAACTAATTTTTCTAAACTTTACTTTATAATATTGGCTCAACCATGCTATGGTTCAGATCCTTGGTGTAAATTGTACTCTCAAGCAGATGGCTTCAATGGAGCTAGGCTGATTAACGGCAGCTGAGGATTTGGCCTTTAAAGTTTTACTGTCAAAACCAGTTACCACAAACCCCAACTTCTCTGACTACATAAAGGCATTTGTGTAACTAAAAGAACAAAACTGTAGAACCACCTGGTTTTCATTTAAAACCTGAAATACCTTTAAAAAAAATTCATAAGACAATAACAGTGTTCAGCCCCGCTCTGTCCCTTGTTTGTTCAGAAAGATCATTTCTCCTATCTTAACACTTAGTTCTAGCATAAGTGGGGGGAAAATGCCTAAACAAAACAAAAGTAAAACAATGCCCATTCAGTGATAAGGTCAGCAGACACAACTCTGCTTCCTCATCCTGTGTTATATTAAAATATATATTAAAAGAACTAATCTGTTCGGCAAAATAGAACTTCATTGGCGAGGTCTCTCCCCACTCTTGCTTAAAAAACTAACAGCTTCCATGTCACTGGGGTAACATGCACCCAAGCGGCATTTCTCTTCCACGGTAGTTTCTTGTATTGGGTTCGTGATATGTATTATTTAAGTGAACAATCTTCTTACATGTGTGTCCCATCTGTAGCCATCCTTCTCTCTCAGGCACTATTATTGTTTTCTGTTACAAAAACCGATCTAGTCCATATTCTTGCAACTTTCCAATCTAGTCCATATTCTTGCAACTTCATCTCTGACCCTTTCACCTGTCTCTTTCCCAACAAGAAAGAAAAAATTCTTTAGTGTCCAGTATTCTGGTGCATAGATAGTATCTAATGGATTAGACCTGACAAACAGACATTTACACTGAGTGCTACATCTCTTGCTTTCCCCACATAAACTGGATCAAGCTCAGAGACTTGTATTAATGCCTTTCATAAAAAGATGCATTTTCCCCGATATAAAAAGCTTAAATTCATAGATTATAAATAATAATAGTTCAAAATACTTAAGAATTTCAGGACTTCATTTGCATTTCAGGGAAACTTTGCATGTTTTGTGTCCTTGATGCTTTCTCAGCCCCAAACATTTGAAAAAGAAGCATTCATACGATACACAGTAGATATGAGTATATAGGACATTATGCCATGTATTTTATATACTGACTCTAGGAAGCAACAAGGATTAGGCAACTTTACCAGACATTCAAGCAACTGCCTGGTTATCACTGATCTGATAAAGTCACCATCTGGTTAAAAGATTATAGTTATCTGTATAGTTTCACTGATACTGCCCATTAAAAAATACTGCTCTGAAAACAGGCAGAACAAGGCTTTTGTTAACAGCATATGGTATTGTCAAGTTGTGCTATCCTCATTTTTAAGTGTATTTTTTCAGCTGTCAAAGATTGAATTGACACAGATTTATTAACAAAATTTGTTCTTGTTTTTAGTTATAAAATTGTAGTGCTTAATAAAACAAACATCAAAAACTAAGATGCATTTGTTAAAAAATTACATTTTTATGACTTTTTTTTAAAATGGTAGTTAGTACCAATCTGGTCTATTTTACAATATTATTCTAGTGTTAAACTGTTACTAAACAAGTCTGCTACTTTCAAATTCAAAGTATGTATTATCTGGAAGCTATACAGTAATATACTGAAAAATAAACTGCAATAGTACGGTTTGTGCCTTTGCAAATGTATAATAAGGATTATCATGATGGCTATGGAATTTGAATTATTCTGTATTCCATAGTGCACAATCTTACTAATAATACAATGATTTTAAAGCTCAAAGCTCAAGTTAAATAGATTTAAAAAAAAAAAGGATTTGGTACTATTGTCATAAATACAATTATAAAACTGCACTCGTGGTCTGATTTTGTGCAGATTTTTTTTGGAACCAAACTGCCTATGTGTTGTCAGCTTTTTTGGGTAGTTAAGAGTTCTTAATTTTAACTGAGAGCCCATGAGTTTAGTCGCTGACACAAACAGACTCTACCCCATGCTCTGCCCACCCATGACTCCCGTCTCCTAAAAAAGAAATACTTCTATATGATCTGCAAAGAAAACTCAGGTTACAGATGTGTAGAACAGGGCTTGACAAAATTGGCTCCCAGCTAGCAATTTGATTTTTGGTTACCAGAGGGCACTCCTCTCTTGCATTTCCATAGAGGAGCTAGGAGCCAGGCTACAAAACCCTAGTCTCCATGGCGACCTGGCAGGGTTTTGTTAAGCCCTGGTGTAGAAGCAGTTCTTGAAAAACAGAAATACTTATTTTATATAAAAATTACTGTCAATCAAACTCAGGCATGGTTAACTTGACCATAAAGGTGATATAGCAAGTCACTAAGGCAGCAAATGTACACCTGAAGATTTTCAGATTCTCTACCTCTATTTTAAGAGGGAAAGGAAATGTTGGCATGTATTAAGGACTGAATCAGCACTGCGTGATTACTGATTACAGCCAGGTGAGGAATGGCTCACTCTTGTTGAGTACTGACTCCACATCATTGAGGATCGGGATCAGGTCTTCGGACTCCAAAGTCCCAAGATCTACATTTGTTCCTGGAAGACAGTCGAGGAAATCAGGGAAACGTGTCTGCTGTGAACTTACGTTCATGGGAGTCTGTGCCACAGTTTCTCCTGTAAAAGAAAAGAAGAATTGTTGAGACACTGGCTCCCTTCTAAAAATGAATCTAAATTCACCTTTGTGCATATGGCTAATGGAGTCAAACTCTAATTCAGACTCTTAATTCAACTAAAGCTAGTGATTGTTTTTACAGGAACTTTTCTTTCCAAAGTTATTGCTCTTTTTTTGGCTCCGTTAACGATAATGAACAGTCAAATGGTTATGGACGTGACAATTCCCACTGATTCCAAATCTGGTGTGTTTCCTTATCATTTAATTTCATCTTTTACATAATGTGATTGTGAGGCAAAAAAAAAATCAATCTTTCAATGAACTGTACACATGTCTGGAAAGAAAATTCCAGTGCAATTGCTTTTCTTAGGAGACTGTTCTCATGACACCATGAATTCCCACAGAACTAAACCACTCAGAGATTTAGAAGAGCTAAAACCAATTCGTCTAGGATTAGATTCTGCCACGCTTACTCATTCCCAGAATAATTCCACTGATTTAGTGGAGTCAGGTATAAAACCAAATGAGTAAAGAAAGAAGCTGGTCCTCCATCTCTGCAAATCAAATAGATAGAAAATCCTTCCAAAACTCATTGTCTCATTTTTGGACTTTCTCTTCAATTTTCTGTCAGGAGCATTTCACACACAACTCTCCGTGCAGACAGATAAAAAATATGCCCCCTTTTTGTGCTCCCTTTTTCAAGTTGCCACTAGCGGACCTGATCCTGCATTCCTTGCAAGCCTCAAATTCCTGCTGAAATCAAGATGCGACTGATGACTTAAGAAAGATGAGAAAGGGGGCTAGCCAGTTACCCTGCAAAGATGCAGAAGTGGGAGCTAGAACTGGGTGCTGTTTGTGTCTAGAGTTAGAATATTAGGGCCCACGTTGTAAATATCATCCATATATGAATAAGAGCCCTGCAACTAACCATATACTTGTAATCAGTGCTTTTTTTGTTTAAAAAACAGGTGCTGCTACTCGGCCAGGGACCTGGGTCCGCTGCCAGCGGCAGCAGGAGCCAGGGCCACAATTGCTGTGAAAAAAGGTGGCAGTACTCAGTACCCCTGAGTACCATCAGAAAAAGCCCTGCTTGTAATAAAATGGAATCCTGAAGTGACTAGTATTTTTAACAGAAAAATGGTAAGCACAGCTCTCTCTAACAACAATTACAATTCTTCATGTACATGACAATGAAAACTATTAGTAGGTTTTACTGTATCAAGTTCCAGAGGGGGAGCCGTCTTAGTCTAGTTCAGTGAAACAAACAAGGAGTCACGTGGCTCTTTTAAAGACTAACAACTTTATAGCTCAAGCAACAAATGAATCTGGTAATCTTTAAAAGTGCCACTGGACTCTTTGTGTTACTGTATCAGATTCCACTGTAAGCAGTTTGAATGGTATATGCTTGCTGGAAGTTATATTGTGATAGCACTCACAGGCCTTAATCCTGGCTTGGAGCCCATCAGGCGAGGCACTGCAGAAATGCAGCATTGTACCTACTTTTCAACAATCTTATAGACATTTAGGCTGAGGTCTTTCAAAGCCACTTAGGCCCAGGGGAATATGGTTGACAATTTTAAACTCTAACGCTTTGCATCCAATTCATCATTCCTTGCATACCTCTGGGAGAGTTGGGAGGGCAAGGAATGCAGGACAGGGCTCTCAGTTGGTAGTGCATGCTCCAACTATATCTAAAGCATCTGTCTATTAGTCCAGAGTAAAATCAAGACCCCAGTGCAGTTGGCTACAAAAGGCCCATTTACTTCAACAGGAGCAGGCTTTCACCCTTTGTTACTAAGGGATTCCAGTAGAGACAATACCCGTCATAGGCCCCACCCTCCTATGAAGTGCTCAGCACCTTTAACAAATACTGGCATAAACAGGAGTCAAGGCACTTCACTGCTGCAGATGCTCAGACTGAGCATCTGCAGCAGAGGTTCCCATGGCCCTCTGTCTATTCCTCTATGTGGAAGGATGAGAGATTATTACTCAGGTCACACAATAAGAATTTAGTTATAAAATACAATTTATTACAGTTTATACAAAATAAGCATGTTCCTTGTTCCTACCTGTGTCCATCTCATCTACATTGCTGAGGAAATCTTCAGGTGTTGTCGGTATACTGTAACATCCTAAGCCTAGGCCACTGTCTGTGCTCTGTTCCCTGGAATGGTATGGCCCACTATGAATTGAAACATGAAGAAGCCTCAGTAAAGATATTCTTGTCACATAGAATCCCTGGTGGTGGTGGTTGAGAAAAGGAGAACAGCAGTCCAAATGCTAGACTTAAATACTTTGTTAGATGGGCACCATGTATGGTCCACAGGGAGAGGCAGGCCCAACCTGTATAACATTTTCTGTTATGCCAGACAAGCATTTTCAGAGCAATGCACAGGATTTAGGTATGTCTTCCGCACACCATTTTGTATATATGGCCCTGATATTTAATTAGGCCTCAATCTGGCCTCCAGTACTGCAGTTTTGTTGCTGCAACTGCATGCATTTGGAGATTTAAATATTTGACTTGTGAGTGTAGTTAGGGTTTTAAATGGGTACAACTGTAAACACAAAATTCAGTCCTCATTTGGAGGCCATTTTTAAAAAGTGGAGAGACAAATATCTAGCAATTGCTATGGAACCCGTTTTTAATTTTGGAAAAAATCTTAAAACTTTCACTAGATAAAATTGCATTCCCAACAGTCTAGAAGAATGTAATTTACCAGTAATACTGTCTCCAGTACATATACAGTACATACCACACAAGTATGATCCCTCTACTTTACGTCTGACTTATATTTTTAAGGTCCTCTTCTGTTGCAACCGACATAAACAAAATTTTCATCTCACCTGATCTCTCTCACTGGAGAGTACTATTGTCCATATTATTTTCATTATATAGATGTCTGAATGGTTAAGATGTGACCAGTTCCTTCTTGAGAGGATGCCCTGAAGTTTTCAGATTTACACTATTAAAATCTGTCAGTCCTCATACAGCTCTGAGAATTTAGGTGTTTGCTTAGGAAATTCATCTTCAAAACAATCTGTATCACAGATAAAACAACAGGACCGATGAAGAGGACATTAACTTGCCTGTTTAGAAAAGGATCTGATCCATTATTGGTAATAGTCCTCATGTCTTGTGTCATGGCAGGTGTGTTCACAGCTGGCTGAACTGGGGCCATGTTCTCTGATTCCATGGGAAGTTGTCTGCAGAGTGCAGCTTCCTAAATAAAAATGAATAAACATAAGAGTAAGGAAAAAGGCAAAGTTACTCAGACATCTTAGAAACATGGCAGCAAAGTGCCCTTACATCTGAAATACCAATTCTAATAAGAAGTGAGTCTACCATGCAATTGTTTTTACTTAGGAACTTTACTCCAAACACTATAATTATGATTGCTGGGTTAGGAAGTCACATACTGACTAGAAATCTTCCAAAGGTGATTTATATTGCAAGAAAGGAGAACAGAGTCAGAGACTAAAAATAGACAGTCAACTACTAGACAGAATAATTGCTTAGATCTTATTAGAGCCATCTGGATTATGAGTAACGGAGTAGCTAAAACATTATCCAGGAATCAGGAATTTGATCCAACAGTCTTTAGGATGAACTACTAATGTTGCTTAATGATCTGTTTCATGTACATTATACAGAAGGTAATAAATTGCTGAAGCAAAACATTTGAAACTTATTTCTAAACTCTCTTTTTAAGAGGGACTACCTTGCAACTGAATGTCTGTGGAAGAACAGTGACATCTAATGGTAAAATGGACTATTACAAAGTATGTATTATTTCCGGATGGCCCAAAGGAATACTTCTGCTCAGAGGTGTAAGAATCAATAAAGCCACGATCGGTTATTCACTTCAAATACGAAGTTTTAAAAAATAAATTAATGAAGCAATTTCTACAAACCCTGGTAAAAAAAATCTTTCTTCACTCAACCAATTTTAGTCACATACATATACTTTAATGAGTAAATATTTAACTCCTTTAATATGACTGTAAATGTACCTACTAGTTTTGAAATTAGATCAGTAAAGAAGATTTAATGAAATGCTAAAATTCAGATATAATCTCAAATAATACCATAAACATGATGAAACAGAATATTCAGAAATTCTTTGTCCTGGGATATCTAACAAAATGTCTTTACTGACGTATAAGGAAAGCAGAGTCAGTCATGACTGCAGTGAAGTCCTTTCGGTGTTTTAAATGGTTGTTAATGAAGTTTATTGCTGCTTGGTCAGATCTCCAACCTCACATGATTTTACTGTAAGTTTTTCTTTACCTGAAGGCCAAACTTCCTCTTTACGTAAGGCCAAATAATACTTTCTTCAGACATTCATATACAACTCCCTTTAAAACATAGGTGAGTTAAACAAGTATGTGTGCCTGAGGGAAGAATTTGGTACCATTTGTTTTACTCTACCTGTAACTTACTCTTCCAGTGGCACTGGACAATCTGGACTCAAATGAATAACTGTTACCGTAACACCATATTTTAGGACAGGTGTTTAGTGTTATGTTTCATTTCACTGTCCAGACAAGAACTGAGTATGCAAAGAGTAAACAGACTCAGAGCCTTTTTGTAATACCATGTCATCTTGTCTGCTAAGCTAAAATTATTATAAAGCCTGCTGGACAGCCTTCTCACAATTCAAGTCAGGTGGATGACAGAAGACACACCCATGCTCATTCCTACATGGGTAACACCCACACACTGTCACTTCAATTTGAATCCTATAGCACGACATATTTCTATTACAGCACCACAGTTTACTGAAAAGGGATTTTTTTAAAGCTTGAAATATAAAGACCAACAACCAAATCAGGGCAGGTGGAGGAAAGAACAACAACAAAAAGATGCAGGAGGTTTGCTAGGATCAGTTTTGCCATAATGCAGTCTTTAAACCATTCACGGCCATCTTTTAGTAATTTGGACAACATGTTTCCAATCATAACTGGGGCCTTCATACATTATTACGGATAAGATTTTAGCACTGGAACAGAAAATACTGACTCAATATGGGGATTGTTCATCCTACTTCCAAGGAAATAAAATAACTTTATAGTAAGTTTACCCAACACTTTAAAGCAGAACTGTCTCAGACCAAGTAATTGGAAATATTATGGTCAGGATGATAGTACATTTTTCTTCCAGATAGTTGAGACCAAGTTGTATTCAAAATGGATGGCTTCTTTTTACTGGCTCAGGCTTGTATCACTGCACTTAAGGGTGATCCCCAATTAAAGACAGGGCAAAATGCAATGGAGGAAAAGCATAGGACAAGATGTGCATGTAACTTATTCAGTCACTGCCAAGCAGAATGAAAACCAAACAACTTTTGATATCTACTTCTCAGGTAAAACACAGAGACAAAAACCTAACTTTAGGGCCTGCTCCTGCTGCCATTGGGAATTTTGTCACTGTGGCTATGTCTACACTCACAAAGTTAGGTCGACTTTCTTAGGTTGACTTTCTAAAGTCGACTTTAAGTTGACCTTCTAAAGTCAACTTTAAGTTTACTTTATTAAGTCGACTTAGAGAGTCTATACAAGACTCTTAAATCGACTTAAAGGTGCTCCTATTAATTTGACTTAGAGAGTCTATACTAGACTCTCTAAGTCGACTTGATAGGTGGAGGGAGAGCCAGCCTGGCAGGGCTGGCTCTCTTCAGACCAGGAAGCCGCTGGTGGATTGCTCTGGCAAGAGCCAGCTGGCTCTCCCCAGTACAAGAAGCCGGGCGGCTCGTCCCAGGAGTGCCAGGCCTGCAAGGCTGGCTCTCCACGGGACCGAGAAGCCGCTGGCGGCTTGTCCTGGCGAGAGCCAGCTGGGTCTCCCCTGGACAAGGAGCCGGGCGGCTCGTCCCGGGAGAGCCAGCCCTGCAAGGCTGGCTGTCCTGGGACAGAGAAGCTGCTGGCCACTCCTCGGTCCCTGCAGAGCCAGCCACATGCCAGCTGACTCTGCCGGGACCCAGAAACCGGTCGCTGCTTCTCAGTCCCTGCAGAGCCAGCCGCGCGCCAGCTGACTGCCGGGACCAGCAAGCCGCTTGCAGCTTCTGGGTCCCTTCAGAGTCAGCTGGC